>JAJLUP010000042.1:0-118253 GCA_030564285.1 Blastobotrys parvus
GGGGGGGGAACTACTTACAGTGTCGTCAATTAAACCAAACACGGAAGCGTTAGACAAAATAGTTTTGTCCATGAAATTCAGCATGTAAGTCACAAACATGAGTGGAATCAGCCTCCAGTCGATCTTGCGTAGCAGTCTTTTGGAAATGGCTACATCCTCATCGGCGTCTCTGCTGGCATGGGCCCGAGCATGATCATGAGCAATATTGCTATCTTCAAGTTCCATTTCGTTCTTCTACTGTGAAATGAGATTAAAAGGATAAACTGTGAAGAAAAAAAGCTTGGATTTTCTCACCGTACCATATGTACAGATTGACATCTTATAAGCAACTAGATTGATGCGGGGTAGAAAATCCACCGGATTGGAATTGATAAGAAGAGATCAAAAATATATAAAAGTTGGGCGTTCTGCTTGTCGTCGGTTTCCGTCGGGTTGACCTCTTATAAGCAACTAGATTGATGCGGGGTAGAAAATCCACCGGATATTGGAATTGATAAGAAGAGATCAAAAATATATAAAAGTTGGTCGTTCTGCTTGCCGTCGGTTTGCCCTCGGGTGTTCTATCGGGTTGTCGCCGTTTGCCGCCCGTTGAACGGATCTCCCAACTCATACATTCCCCTCAAGGAAGGATAAGATCGACGGATGTATAATTTACCGCTCGGAACCCGGCTCGATAGATATATTGTATAGTATATTAATTGACACTTATTTCCTTGCCTTAGAACTACCAGATCAACCCAAAAAAAAAAAAAAAAAGATGAATGGACTAGAGATTTCACCATTCATATCCTCTCTTCCAAAAGTAGAGCTTCACATACACATTGAAGGCACTTTAACTCCTGCTCTTCGTTGGAAGCTTGCTCAACGCAATAATATACCTCTTCCTTATGCTACGTACGAAGAGTTGCTGGACTCCTATCGTGTCACGTACAACCATCGTAAGGAGCTCAATGGCGACAATGGGGCACCAACTTTCCTTGAGGCCTATTTTGCTGGTTGTCAGGTTCTGTGCACCGAAGAGGACTTTTACGAGCTTGCAATGGCTTACCTAGAAAAGGCTAAAAGTATGAATGTGAGGTATGTTGAACCATTTTTTGATACTCAAGCACACACCAGACGTGGAATACCTTTTGAGGACGTGCTGAATGGCTATTTACGAGCACAGAACGATGGTTACAAGCAATACGGAGTAAAGAGTAATTGGATATTCTGCTTCCTGCGAGACGAGCCGTTTGAAGATGGAATGGATGCCTATGAAAAGGCAGTTCCATGGGCAAGAGTAGAAGGAGGGAAGGGGTTGTTCCATGCCGTTGGCCTTGCTAGTAATGAATATGATCGACCTCCAATGCTCTTTGAGAAAGCTTTCCAGCGGGCTAAAAGAGATGGCCTGAATGTTACGATGCATTGCGATGTGGGTCAAAAGGATGTCTGTGACCACATGCACGAAGCCATTTTCGAGATTTGCGAAGGCAAGGGAACTGATAGAATTGACCATGGGCTCAACGCATTGGACCGTCCAGAACTCATGGCTGGTTTGAAAGAAAAAGATATTGGGTTAACGCTATGTCCCCACGCGTACCATAGAAGACAAAAGACTGAGGTTCTGTTTCCGAAAATCCAAATGCTGTTGAAGGAAGGAATAAAGTTCTGTATAAACAGTGACGATCCAACTTATATGCACAATGTATGGATTGATGGTAACATGGAAAAGGTATACCACTATTGTGGACTAGAAAAGGAAGATATGGTACAGCTAGTAAGAAATGCTGTGGATATATGTTGGGCAGATGAAGAAACGAAGCAATCTATTTTGAAAGAGCTTGCAGACGTCGATATTACATCAGACTAGACTACTATATACAGGTATAATTAGCGTTTTTTTCAATGGGGCTTAGGCCAATTTTATAGAGATGGAGATTAAAATTTCAATACATGTACCATACAATCAATCGGTTGAGTCGTCCTCGCCGCCAAGCCGCATTAGCAACACCATAACAAGAATAAATATATATTTTTCAATGCTCTTATTCCCCATCAGTTTACGGGAGATACAGTATACATTAACAAGCTTTGGTCCAATGATCGCTCTTATATTAAAAATCCTCAGCTCCTATGGTATTTTATTTCCTAAATTCCGGCCATCGGATTGTATTGATCGGCGACCAGTGCGGCTAAATGTTTCTGAACTTTTCAAAATTTACCGACAAATAACACAGACAATTATAGGCAAAATAAATACAAACGACGTAACTCTGCGAGGCCTTGCTACCGAATTCTATCAATTTTATGTGCACAAGCTTAGTTTTTTACCTAGCCTCTTTTTTAATTCCTAAAACGAAAGAAGGAAAAAAACGAATGAAAAATGTTCATTTTTATTTACATGAATTGAATATGAGTTACCAGTCTAAAGTTCGATCTTGACAGTCTTACCATTAGCTTTGACAATGATATTACCGAGATTATCGGCGCCAGATCTCTTGCCACCTGCAACAGATTCAACAGAACTAGCACCAAGGATCTTGCCACTCCAATCACTAACACCTTCTCCTGTGACAATAATCTTGTTACCGTCCTTCTTAGCAGTGACTTTACCAGTATATGTACCCAGGTTCTTATGATCTGGGATATCAGCTATAGCCTCATCTTCCATTTGGAACAGGTTTACTGTAATGTCTTTGTTATATTCATAATCAGGCTTTTCGATAGTACCGCCAGTAACAACGATAGAATTAGACCGAACAAGCAATGGAACAGCATTTTCACCTAATATAGCACACCATTTCTTTTCGAAAATCTTCTAATATTTACCCTTTAATCTTCAGTATCTGGTGGCAAGTGATCGTAATAAACGTTCAAGCCATGTAGGCGGCGGGATCACGGCAATTTTATTTGACACGCCAAATCGGTTTGCCAGGCTCAGGAACATTCTTGTCTGGTATCAAATACTGCTTAATTTTGTATGTTGAAAACGAACGGCGTAACAAAACTTGTATTATTCGCACAGTGGCCGCGAGTCGCAAGCCGCATAATCTCCGCTTTCCATAGCAGGGGGATCAATGGCGACTCAGTTACATTCACTGATAGGTAATAAGGATATAAAGCAATTAATGGCGATCCAAAACAGAGACCGAATAACAAAAATATAGCTAGTTGAAATGATTTCTAATTAGGCTCGAGCAAGCAGTTTAAACAACAGAATCCTGGTGGACAGATGCTCGCTTTTCAGCATCAAGCTGGGCTTGGGCAATGTTGGCAGCCTTGAGATTGGTAATGGACGGCACCCTAGCAACAAACGAAGCCGATCTCCAGGCTGGAATCTTTTCCGCCCAGATTTGGTTAATTTCTTCCAGAGTTTTGCCCTTAGTTTCTGGGAAGAGAAAGAAAACGTGGACAGTCATAGCAGTGGAGAAAATGCCAAAGATAATATACACCTTGTAGGTTTGGTATTGGAATGCATATGGCACGAACATAGCCAAAGCAAAGTTGAATGCCCAACAAGAGGCCCCGGTCACACCATTAGCAATAGCACGTTGCTTATTTGGGAAGATCTCAGAGCAGTAAATCCACATACCTGGACCCCATGTTGGAGCGAATGAGGCGACAAACAAGTAGGCACAGGCAATCAAACCCTTAGAAGCACCGGAGGCACTCTTTGGAATTTCAATGGTAATGTTGGAGCCCGGGGTAATCCCTTCTGGCTTGTGAACACCATAGCCACCAAGCAAACCTGCAGCAACATAACACCAGATGGCCATAGAAACACCACCAACCAAGAACATTGGTCTTCGACCCCACTTATCAATCCACAGCAAGGCTGGAACGGTCATGATCATGTTCAAGACGTATTGAATAGACGATGGGACTAACGCAGTGTTACCGGAGAAACCAGCCATTTGGAAAATGAACACAATGTAATACATGATAACATTCATACCGCACAATTGCTGCCAGATTTGACCCCACATGCCAACCAGAGTTCGGTTGATAGAGTCCTTCCGGAAAAGGTCGAGCAACGTCACGTTTTTAGCTTCCCGGTCGATTTCTACCTGTTCTTTGATTTCTTCAATTTCAATCAAGACATCTGGGTGGTTCAGATCACCATCCGATTGGACTTGAGCAATGATGTGAATAGCTTCTTCCCATCGGTCGTGAGATGCCAACCATCGTGGAGATTCGCTCAAGAAGAACATACCAACCAACAAAATAGCACCTGGAACCATTTGAATTCCCCAAGCGGTTCTGAAAGAAGCAGTTCCCTTGATGAAAGAGCAACCATAACCAATATAGAACATAATCATGATACCCCAAGTAACCGACCATTGGAAAATACCGACCAATCTACCTCGAATGTTCTTTGGGGACATTTCTGCAATATAGACTGGTACTTGAGTCGAAGCAAAGCCAATGGAAATACCAGCGACCACTCGGCCGACGATCAAGTGAGCTTGATTTTGGGCAGAACTTTGCAAAGCAGCACCGACCATCCAGATGAATGCAGCGATTTGAATAGTGGGCTTTCGACCAAGCTTATCAGAAACAAACCCGGCGAACAATGAGGCGAGGAACGACCCACCGGGCATACTGGCGGTGATACCACCTTGTGTCAGAGAGCTTGGATGATTGAAATATTCGACATAGGCAGGTTGAGCGACGAAAGAAGAGACTGACGAGATGTCAAACCCGAAGATCATACCCCCGATGGTGGCAATGAGAGCCACAATGTATGGATTGTAGAACCTGATCATTCTGAAGCTGGTGGAGGGTCTTCAGCCAGGAATGCATGGTGGTTTATATAATAGTCAATTTTCTGCCCATTGAAACGGCTTCTAAGAGCAAGACATCTGGGGGTCATTAAGTAGTCTGCCTCATGGCCCTAGTGTGTGATCCATTCAGGCGTGGAGACTTCCCCACCGATAATCCACCCTTCTTAACTCGAGTATACTCACCCCATGTGCCAAACTTCTGCATAACGCCGTATTAATCGATTAAATGCAAAAATACCAGGGATCTGTGTCGAACGTGCTGAGGGGCAACAGGCCGTTGGCATCCAGGAAATTGTGGGGGTTCGTGCTGAGATGAAGTGAAATGGGGGCACCGCGAGGGGGTCACTTTACGGCGTGAATGTCGATATAGATTATCTCGCTAGGCTGCTTGCTTCCTCAAGGTGCGCTATTTTTAATCCGTATTACGTTTCTAGCCTTTTTTTTGAATGTGTCCTTGATCCTGACGTTTGGTGTACTGGTCAATCAACCCCCATGTCCCTGCAATCATTTCGGTGCGGCTTTCTCGTGAGGGTCAAACGAATGCGCGTGGCCCCCATTTCCCCCTGCATTCACATCGGGACGGCATGTAATGGGGTAATAGCCTGTACCTTTTTCTGGAGCGGTTCTGGCAACTGGAGATGAAATGTTATAACAAGACGATTCGCTGTTATTTAGATATTATCCATAAACTTAGATTAGAAAGATAAGAATGTAAGCGAGTTTCTCCAAAGCGAAGATGGTCTTTGGAGAAGCGAGGATCATTGCAAAGAAAAGTCTGGCCGCTTGCGCTGGCGGGAGGGACACTCCGGGCGACCCTCCGACCACTGACAGGTGTTTCAAGATGTGTTCTATGGAAGGCCAATTTAGCTATAGCGTCTTATATTTAGCTAATTAAGGGTTTAGGATGCCATGACGATAACCAGTTTGTGACCCCCTGTGGATAAAGGCACTGGGCGCATCGACCAGATGCTACTGAATCGCTATTGCTACTCTTTATCAAAGGGAGGTTCCTTATCGTGATTGAAGAGCCATAGCCGGTACTGCTCATCAAAATGCACCGATTCGATCCAGATTTTTGCGTGCATCGATGAGTTGCTGATTAACAGTAGGTGTGCCAATTTATGAATATCAGATATCAGGATGGTAAATTCTCCGATGATCGCATGCCGGATGGTGACCTGTTGTATTTTCTCGGTAGATGCCTTTGAAGGTCTGTTTTCATCAGAAGATCGCCGTTGAAGGATTGAAATTTTACGGGCGATCACAATGTCGAGCTGTAAGTACTATGTGAATCACAGTAGATTAATTTATAGAGCTACTAAAAAGATAACTGAACTTGATGTCCTCAGACGCTGGTTCAGAAGGCAGCCACTTTTAATGTGGCTCCCGGGCTATAGGAGATCCAGCGAATATTTACTATGCCGACACCGCCACAACGTTCGGTTATCCGATTTCGAATCCGGTAGACCACATTTTTGCATAGTTCCCGTTCATACCGATTCGCTCGATTACCAGGTGCTGATTCAGTAGGGTCCCATCAGTCTGGTCATCGGGAAGCGTCCCCCATATGTAAAATACGAAAGGAATTATGCTTGCATCCATGCGTGCTGGCTGGACCCCCACCATCGAACGATCGACACAGCCGGGTTCATCTGGTTGCGTACCAACTGGAGCCTTAATTTAAACCTAAAGAAAAACATAAGAAGCTGTCTAAAATAAAACTAGCAAGACGGATGATAGATTGGATTATTGCGCCAGTTCATACTGCGGACCTACCTGATAGAACTCGGAGAGCAAGCTGACGATCCACTCAACGTACCGGTCGGCTGGAATCACGTAGGACCTTGTTTTCCAAGTTATGTGCAATACCTTGATCTAACATTATTGCACATACATCAGCGAGAGCTCAATTGCCTATGGTTTGGTTTTTATGCTCATATAAATCTTCATTTCAAAACGTGAATTCATACGCACGGCTCTAGGATGCTAACGATGTTTAAGTCCGCGGCCCCCCGCAATTCCAGCAGCAGAAGATAATAATTGAGAGTGCCTAGGGTATAATCACATCAGCATCGATGTACCCAACTCATCAGAAGTGATTAAAATGACATCAATCGGCCTTATGTGAATGCATTACATGTTGCATTTCCGCCTTTTGTTCCGATGCAAAAAAGGGTGACGCTGGCGGCTCCTTATGTCCCATGCTCGATATTTCTGGGGCCGTCTGTTATATACGTTAAACGGCTTTATTTTCCGGGGATCTTCGTGTAGAAGCGTCGTTGGAACGAGGATATTACGCTACTATACAAGTGTCAAATGGGTTTTAGGGACCCCATGCAAGGATTGGGATAGGAGAGGGTTAAGCTGGCGGGGGTCCTGACCGGTCTAGAATACATCATGAAAGAGTCACATACTGGCCAGGACGTAGATTGCATCCTAATTATTATATTCAATATCTTTATCTACTTATCTAGTTCGACTGTTTCTACAAATTCGGGAGAAGCCTTATCGAATCTATCAACTCTGAGGTCTAGCTATAAAGAACCCCCGCCGCCCTACTCCCACTTACCCCGCGAACCCCTGGATCTCGCATAAATCTGGAAAGTAAGTATCAGACAACACTTTGGTATACGATTCATATTATGAACTTGCTATGGTTTACGACAATTCTTGCCTCTTGGCACAATTCTTATTTCTTGGCGGCGGGTTAAAGCTTGGTAGCCAGCATTTTCCGCCGTGAATAAATCACTTATAACCCATGGAGATCCGCTACATTCGACCGCTCAAACCGACGACATTTCAAAGCAAAGAAGACAATGGAAATGGATCATGAAGTAGATGCAGAGGTGATTATGAAGCCTGGATACAAGACCTTGGACGAGATCATGGCTGAGAACAAGCCGAGCTTGTGGGGCCGTGGAATGATCAAGCTATACTGCTTTTTCTTTTTTATCTACTTTGGGGCTACCATGAGTGGTTATGATGGTGCTTTGATCTCTAGTATCAATGCTCTTGAAGAGTTCCAAGACTACTATGGCATGGACGGCGCTGCTGCTGGTACTGGGTTCATGTTCTCGATTTTCACCATTGGCCAGCTCTGTGGTGCCATTTTTATCGTTGTCGCAGATATTTTTGGCAGAAGAATCGGCATTTTGATCGGATGTGCTGGTGTGGTCATGTCTACTTGCGTCATGGCTACAGCCAAGACTATCGCGATTTTTGACCTTTCTCGCTTCCTCATGGCATTTTTCACCACCATTGCGTCTGCATCGGCTCCAATTTTGGCAATTGAGCTAGCCCCTCCTCAGATTCGAGGAGCCATCAGTGGGTATTATAACTGCTTCTTCTACTGTGGTGCGATTATTGCGGCTTTCTCTACATTTGGTACAACGCTGCATCATAAAGGCCTCATAGTGTTTCGATTGCCGCTGTGGCTACAGCTGGTCTGTCCTCTGATTCTCGCCACTGCCATCTTCTTCATCCCAGAAAGTCCACGATGGTTGATTTCAATGAACCGCCATGAGCAAGCTAGGGAAATACTCGTGAAATACCATGCCAATGGCGATGCTGACCATCCACTTATTGAAATGGAAATGGCTGAAATTACTGCTTCATTGGAAGAAGTCTCGCTAAACAGTTTCAAATCGTTGTTTGATTTCCGCGGGTTCTTCGCCAAGAGGTCCGACCGTTATCGATTCGGCTTAATTGTTGCAATCTCTTGGTTCGGACAGTACTCTGGAAATAATGTTTCCAGTTATTTCCTACCAATGATGCTTGAATCAGTAGGAGTCAAATCGACTACTACCCAAGTTCTTTTGAATGCAATGTATAACTTAACGGGGTGGGGTGCAGCTACTTTGGGTGCGTGGCTACACCACCGAGTTGGCCGAAGAAAAATGTTCTTAACCTCGACTCTTGGTATGAGTTTATGCTTGACATTTGTCACCGTATGCACTGCTATGTTCGAAAAAGATGGTTCAAATGCTGCTGCCAAATCTACAATCTTCTTTATCTTTCTGTTTGGATGTTTGTATGCGCTTGGGTTCACGTCGATGCAACCCATTTATCCAGGGGAAGTTAGCTCTACTAAGATTCGAGCAAAGAGCATGATGATACATCAAGCAGTGGGTAGTATTGCCTCTTTTATCAACCAATTTACAGCTCCTGTGGCTATGACAAACATTGGGTATTGGTTCTACCTAGTATACATTTTCTGGAATCTTGTTGAAGCTATCATTGTTTACTTTTTCTTCGTTGAGACTAAAGGAAGGACTTTGGAAGAGTTGGATATCATATTTGAAGCGAAGAGTCCCAGAAATGCATCACTACTTCCTCCAAGTAAAATTAAAACTTTAGAGCAAGCCCGCGAGGTTGGGGCTTGATTATATATGCGTAATGTAAAAAAATTCTGTGTTAATGTGTTTACTAATAAGTTTTGAGTGCGGCTCGAACCTGGTCAGTAATCTTCCAGCCTTTCCACGTGCGCACGCTGAAATTCGGAGTATCTGGATCGGTCGACAATAATCTCGTGGGATCTTCAGTTTTATGTTCCAGAATATCTATTCGACATTGGAAGATATTAAGATCATCGTTCGGTTAAGGTGAATAATGCAAACTCATAATTTTCATTGGGGAATTGCCTTCGTTTCATTTCTTTCAATTGTCGTATCCCTGGGGCTGTACTTCGAAAGCCTACACTCTCACCCCAAGCGATCGAATCCGCTGAGACTGGCACCGACAATTGATGGATGCATAATCTACAAGGCAGCTGTGCATGCAGCTGTTAGAATGAGCCTCCGAAAAAAGCGGAAACCGGCGAACAATGCTTTGGATTGGCAGAAACGGCCGACGATCTTAATGCTGCACAGGGGAACTTCCTGGTTGGTTAATTCATCCGGCTCTACAGCCACAATCCCCGATGCAGTAATAACCGGGGCATCTAATGCATCGTTTTCACATTCTATCGAAATGCGCTGTGGTTGCACCGTACGGAAGCTCGGAGTAGGGCAACGGAGACCGGGGTACATCGGCTCGAAACACAACGCACAACCGGCACGTCCATTTTCAGATGAGCCGATCGGCATTTCTGCACCACGCATTTTACTCAATTAACCACAATTGCACGAAATAATTGGATGTAGGTCTTTCAAATACCCCTTGTGAACCATAAACAAAACTTGCAATAAGGAAATAAAATGTTGCTGTCGGTTACCACTCCACATTTGTCATTATAGTGTAAAAGTCACGACGGTAGACTCTCCAGGCGTCGTACCATCTTCGGGTATCTCAGTCAGGAACCGGCCGGGAACTCTAAAAAATGTTCGGAATAAATCACTCCCCGTCTCCGCAGGCTTGTTTTTAACAGCTTGGCCATTTTTCTCTTTTGTTCTTTATATTGCCAGGCTATAGCTGTCTTGGATCCCCACTAGGTTCAGCGGGCGGCGGCGGTGGATGGCCCGGCCGCACCAACAAAATCTCCCCACTTCAATCGATCATCCGACTGGATCCGCAATCGGATGCGCGATACTGCGCCAATTGTCAATCATTAGTGACAGATTGTTGCAAAAAATGTTCATTTCGTTGCTCTCGAGAAAGACCAATTTCTTTTGTTGGCGATGAACCCGGGCCATTCTGGGATGCTTGAGTCTGGGCTGAGCATAAAAAAGACCCTGCAAGCACGAGTGGGCGGGAGTAATTACGGTAAACGGCAAATTTCTTGGAACAGAACGAAGGGATTTGAGGGGTCAATCCGTGCTGCTAAGTGAAAAGTCTTAAATGATAGGTCTACAAGCTTGGTTGCGTCCACGATGGCTGGCCCCACTCTGATTTTGGTTTGAAACCTTGTCCCCGCCATTCTCAGTATATATAAACAGCCCATAAATCCCTTACTTTTGTATCTGTCTATTCCTTATCGACTGTTAAAAGCTTTCTAAACTTTGAGCCAAAGTAAATAAAAATGTCACCACCAACTGCATCGGCGTCAAATCCTGATAAGAAGGTGTCACTCCACACTACTCCGCTTGACACATATCAAAAAGCTCGAGAAGTACCACAAAAGATAGTTGGGGTTGAAGCTGCTCTCAAAGCCGCTACTGATGCCAATTTCGAAATCAAACAAACTCTAGGTTGCGAATCATCGCTTGTTGGTAGAGTCGCAGTCGTTACTGGCGGATACTCTGGTATTGGGCTCGAATACTCTATGACCTTGGCCGAAATGGGTGCTACTGTATACGCCTTGGACCTTAAAGATACTCCTGGTGAGGAGTTCATCCACTGCAAAGCGTATATCAAGCGACTGGCATGTGGCGGTACCCTGGAATCACGTCAAGCCAATGTTACTGATGATGTTGCTATGAACGCGGTTATGCAAGAAATTGCCGAAGCACATGGTGGTATCCACGTTTGTGTTGCAAATGCTGGTATTTTGGGGCCTGTTGAAGACTGTCATGAGTACCCAGTTGACTGGTTCCGAAAGATTATGGAAGTAAATGTTACTGGTGTCTTCATCACCATGAAGGCTGCTGCAAAGATCATGGTTGAGCGAGAAATCAAAGGTTCCATTATTGCCACTGCCTCTATGAGCGGTTCCATCATCAACAAGGATATGCACTGGGTCCCATATACCACGTCGAAAGCCGCTGTAATCCATATGGGTAAATCGTTTGCTGCTGAGCTTGGTGAAAAGGAGATCCGAGTAAACACAATTTCTCCCGGTCATATTCGAACTCGTATGACTGAAGCATATCTGGGAGTCGAGCCATTGATTGAGAATTCTTGGGCTGCTCAGAACCCAATGCGACGGTTGGGTGGTGTCTTTGAGCTTCGAGGTACTATTGCCTACTTGGCCTCAGACATGTCTACTTATACAACTGGTCACGACTTGCAAGTTTGCGGTGGCCACACTGTGTGGTAAAAAAAAAAGATCTAGATATATAGATAGAAGAGTGCATCCTTTCTATATGAGTAATTTATGGACTAATGATATGGTAATTGTTTGGTATTTGTATCGATTGTCGAGTGCTATTCTTGACGCAGAGAAAGTCAGCGACCCCATCGCCAGTGGCGATCATGCGGGGTACGGTGTGGGGTGCATATACAGTAGGCAGCTTCGCGCGATCCACCGCTACTTAGCCTCACCAATTTCGCGGCAGAGACTTTCCCCGAGAGAACAACTTTGCAACCTGATAAAATTCCAAGTTAATGCTATTTATCTATTATAGAAACGCTTATACAGTGGTAGACTTTTCATATTTTTCAATCTCGGCAACCTTGTCCGCCGACGCACTAGAGGCATCAAATTCATAGCTCAACCACTCCTTGGCTAGACGTCGAGCCAATTCAATACCAACCACTCGTTGGCCCATGCATAAAACTTGGCAGTTGTTGCTCAAGATAGACCTTTCGACACTAAACGAATCGTGCGCAGTGACGGCTCGAATGCCAGGGACTTTGTTGGCAGCGATTGCCACACCCAAGCCAGTGCCACAGATAAAAATACCCCGATCAGCTTCGCCTTTTGCGATTTGTTCAGCACCTTCAATAGCAACAGACGGGTATGCAGTTCCATCGTTCTTTTCTTTCACACCAACATCAATGATCTTCGAGACCCTTTCGTTCTTTTCGAGATCGCTTATGATGGCGTTCTTGTAGTCGACTCCAGCATTATCGCAGGCAACAACTAGTCGATATTGCTTAACCATTTTTTCACCTTATAAATATTATGATTGAGTATGCACAATGAGGGGAGTGGGTAGTTTATATAGGTCTCTACCCCCCTTAGCTAGGCAGCCCCATGACAAATTGCAGAGGGGAGGACTTAATCGAAATCCGTTGCGGCTCCTTCCTAAAATGATTGCTGCTCCGAACCAATTCAATGCTTCCGTCCTAATAGACGGAGCAGTTTCCTAATTGTCAAATCCCATGAATCTCGGTCTCTTACGATGATACTGTAATTATCCGGCCAATTAATGGTTGCGATTGAAAACTTTCACAATGTAAAGTGGTGGTCCCCGCTGCTCCGAGTATCAAGGGCAGGCAGCGGCACTTCCCCGTTTGGGAAATCCCGACGCCCCATTTACTTTTCTTGCGACCCCCAGCCGATCGACAGGCCGCACAAATTATCCACACTTGCTTTGGCCTGCTAGAAATATCGGGTACCGGGTGGGGAATGTTCCGAATCTCATTGCTCAAATGGCCAGCTGGTGGGGAACTTTCTTCTTCAATTGGGCACCACCAGGTACATACTAAAATAAGCGTGTTCGCTATAAAAACCTCTTTCCCCTCCTTCGTTTTGATTTTTGCCATACAGAAAAATCATCATGTCCGGTTCAGCGACGAAGCATTTCTACCAGTCTCAAGATGGACTAGTTCTATCTGCCTTGCAAGGTGTTGCAGCCACTAACCCCGGTCTAGCCGTGCTGCAATCCGACAAAATTCTGTTCGACAAACACCACGACCGAAAGCAAGTATCTCTGATTTGCGGCGGTGGTTCTGGTCATGAACCACACTCTGCCGGGTTTGTTGGTAATGGTATGCTAGCCGCTGCAGTTGCTGGCGACGTGTTTGCTAGTCCAAACACGAGCCAAGTCGAGACCGCATGTGAGCTCACCCCTTCTGATGAGGGACATATCTTTATCGTGACAAACTATACTGGCGACATGCTGCATTTCGGGTTGGCCTGTGAAAAGATCAATGCGTCTGGCAACGGTCGAGCGGGGTTGATTCGAGCCGCAGACGATGTATCAGTGGGGAGAAAGCACGGCGGGTTGGTTGGCCGACGAGGATTGTCTGGCACTATTCTCCAACACAAGGTGCTTGGTGGAGCTTCTTTGAAATATGGGTTTGACCAAGTGATGAAATTGGGTCATGCTATGACTGACAGTCTGGTTACAATTAACGCTGGGTTGGATCACTGTCATGTTCCGGGCCGTGGTCAAGATTATGGGCAATTGAAACCAAATCAGGCTGAAATCGGCCTGGGTATCCACAATGAACCAGGTGTAAAGCTTTTGGATGAGATTCCAAAGACGGAAGACTTGGTTGACAGCATGTTGAATCTGATGCTCGACCAAAACGATAAGGACCGTGCCTTTGTAAAGTTTGAAAAGAGCGACAAAGTGGTCATGCTGATCAACAACTTGGGCGGTGTCTCGATCATTGAGCAATTCGGCCTGACAGATTTGGTGCGATCAAGCTTGGAATCTAAATGGAATATTGTTCCAAACCGAGTTTACTCTGGTCACTACATGACTTCTCTAAATGCTCCAATTTTTGCAGTCACCTTGCTAAATGTCACGCATTGCGCCAAGCAAGCGGGTCTGAGCGAATCTGAAGTAATGTCGTTCTTGGATGCTCCTACAAAGTCCTGCGCTTGGCCAAACAACCACTATTCCACCAACGAGCCAATTGACTTGAAGGCTCAACTCGTTCCCCCACCAAGCCAAAAGCCAAAGCCTGTGCGAACCAACGACCTCACTTTGGACGGCCAGGTCGTTCGAAGCAGCTTGAAACGAGTTGCAGACAATATTATCGAGCGGGAACCAGAGTTGACAGACTGGGATACCAAAATGGGCGACGGTGACTGCGGTAAGACCTTGGAGGCTGGTTCAAATGCATTGCTTGCCGCTTTAGACGCTGGCCTGGCCAAAAACGGCTCGATTATCGATGTTCTGGAGCAAGTGCTGGAAATCACTGAAGTCAAGATGGGTGGTACCTTGGGTGCTATCTTTGGTATTTATTTTGCCGCTTTTACCACAGCATTGAAAGCTTCGCTTCAAACTCAAAATGCGGCTGAACCAGCCGCACTCTTCGCGAAGGCTTCTCAGGAAGCGCTCGCCAACTTGCGGCGCCACACTCCAGCCTCTGAAGGAGACCGTACCGTTATGGACGTATTGATCCCATTTGTCGAAGAATTTGCCAAATCTACCGACATAAAAAAGGCTGCACTGGCTTCTTACAAGGCTGCAGAAGGCACCAAGCATATCAAGCCGAAGTTGGGACGAGCCACATATGTGGGCGGCTTGGACGAAATGACCGTGCTCCCACCAGATCCAGGGGCCTGGGCCATGTACGAAATTGCACGAGGATTGGCCGATTTGAGCCCTGACGATGTAAAATTGTAAATTTCATATATCTTATTACGAATAACGATTCTTGTAATCCAATATTTGGGTAAATTTCAGACCGGAACAGTTCCGCAATTGAAAGCTTTGGCAAACCGGTTTCGAATCTCTGCTTCTTCATTATCACTTTCGCAACATGATTTTCGGGGTGTCGCTCAAGACTTATAAGACTCCACAACAGACAGTGGAATATGTGGACAAACTCGAGCAAGTACTGGAAAAATGCAAAGATTCCGGGGTCCAGTTTTTCGTGATTCCTGACCTCGTCTCGCTGGGGCTGGTGAAAGAGCTTAAGCACAACGCAATCCTAGGAGCTCAGGATTGCTTCCATGAAGACAATGGCCCTTACACCGGTACAGTCTCCCCAGCCAATTTGGCTGCTATTGGCGTCAAAATTGTAGAGATTGGCCATGCTGAGCGACGAAGATATTTTAATGAGACTGACAGTGATGTGGCGTTGAAAGCTGCGGCTTGCGTGCGAAACAATATGACCCCGTTGATTTGCATCGGCGAACAAGAACTTGACAGGTCAGAGGGCCAATCAGAAGCTATCAAAACTTGCGTCGCTCAAATTACAAAGGCCTGTGAAGGTGTTCCTGCCAATTATGAGGTTATTGTGGCCTATGAGCCAGTATGGGCTATTGGCCAGCCTCACCCCGCTCCAGCTGAGTACGTAGTAAATGTCGCCAGTGGCATCAAGGCCGCCACCTCTAGTCGCAATTGCAAACTTATCTACGGTGGTAGCGCCGGGCCAGGGTTGTTTCAGACATTGACCCCATCAGTGGATGGCCTGTTTCTGGGCCGCTTTGGCCATGATGTTGCCAAAGTGATGAATGTTATCGATGAAGCATTAAATTAAATAGAAGAGTAATATATACTAATACTACTACGAAAATTTGGCTGGACGCAAATATTCATCCAGATCCATGTTTCTCATAACAAAAATTTTGAAGGTATCTTCCTGTTTGGATTCCGGCGGGCTTGGAAGCGGATACTTTGAGCTTGAGGTGTCGGTTTCACCAGAAATCGATGCGGCCTCTTGTTTAGACGATGCTGGTGTCGGAGGTTCCATTTCTTGCAGCCCCGCCAGAAAGTTGAAGTTATCTCGTTGCTGTTTGTTGTTGAAATCGTCTGTGGTACCAGCAATAAATAATCCATAAATGTCGTCACAATTGTCACTTCCCACTTCGTCGGCGAGCCATTTCCTTGTTGACTCGTCCAAAGACGCCTTCCGCACTACCCCCAGGTCTCTAGTCGTAATTGTACCCTTGGGGTTGACTGACAAGTCGACATCGGGTTCAGATGCGGCGAGTGAGTCCAACGTTCTAGAATGCCAAGAAATACCGCGCCACACGCGCTGCATTCGCGAAAGGATCTGGCGACATGTGTTGTAGCTGCGCTGGAGCGTGTACATAGAATGTGCTGGCGATGACTGCGGCAGCGAATGCCAAAGCGTCAAGCTGGCACTCGCAGCCATATAAATAGGTTGAGACACGAACGGATTTGCTAAGAACGAGGTAGAGTCGATCAAGTCGGCAAATGCAGTCATATCTGCAATGCTTATTGCACCAGATCCAGTCAACTCAGCGTGTGGATTTGCCATGAGCCCCATTACATCGAGTTGGCATTTCGGATAGACAATAGTTGGATGGTGAACCGCTAGTACCAGTGCCTGGTTCCACAAGTGTAGTATCAAAAACACTTGTGAGTATTTGATTTTGGAGAATTCTTGGAAATTTTGAACATCAAAGAGCAGATCCGGTGGCAGAGTCGAATAAAAGTCCGACACATCCTGTTGGAATTGACTGAAAGTCTCCATCATATCCCAAGACTCTGGGGATAATGACGACGGCGATACTTGGGCATTAGTCTGCTGCATCTTTTCTGTTTTGTCTGAGGAGAATGAGTTCAAATAGTTAGACACTCTGCCCATCAGCTTGAACATTCGGCAAACATATGGGAATGGATCTGATCTTCCGCAGGGAAGATTGCCAATTTCGGCATCGTGTTCGATATCTTGGTCCCTTATCGTCACATTCCGGCCCGTGCCGCACGAAATGATCCGGTCTAAACATACCACAGACCAAAACACTCGTCTAGCAACTTTACTATCAACATCTTCGCTTGTGCTTGACTTGTGTAGTCCAAGATCAAAACACATCCGGATGGCCATCCCGGACCATGCCCACAACCCTGAGTCGCGATCTTCACCAAATTCACCATAGGCTATAAGCAACAGTGTGTAAACGATCTCGACGCTAGGTGACGCAAGATGCGGGATTACGAGACGCTTGGCAGTTTCCAAGTAACGCTCTGACTGTGAGTTGTTTGGGGGTGTAGGCACGTCGGTTTGAGCCGGAGGGTTCATGTTCGCAGGATGCAGGCGGTCCGTGATTGCGGCGATAGCATACAGTAAGCATTCAGATACCACACCTTGAGATACTCGATTTTTAAACTCTTCCATTGGAATATATGGCAAGAAGTTGGCCATGCTGTCGAAAAATGGCTGAAATGATGTCACAGGAGGGAGAAGTGGCCAAGATTCTTGATCTGAAACCGACGAATCGGCACTTGAAAGGAGATCTTTGGCTGTCTTATCGGCCTCGTAGACATTAGCTGATCTAGCTACAACAGGTGGACGCTCAATCAAGACGCTTTTGCGATCCGCCGCATCGTCGCAGACCGATTCATTTGATCGTAAGTTGACGCTCAATAGTCGAAACGTGCCCGAACTGGGAGGCGCAATCGCCGTGGGCCCAAGCCATCGAAAGAAGGGCTGTCTGGTCATTTGTGTTTTGCTTATCTTCTTGCGTTTTGCATTTGCTTGTGCTGCAGCAGTCGGTGTGGTTGCAAGTGGCTGAGGCTGTAACGATGTAATGCTCTCCACTGGTGCCGCCCATGCCGGCTTATTGCTCAGCGTCGTTGTTTTAACGGACGGAACTGTACTCTCTGTGCTGGCATTACTGTCGACGCTAGCGCGTTTTTCAGCTGGTCCTCCAGAGTTCGAACTACCAGGAGCCTTACGCTTTCGTCCCGTCGATTTTGTCGATGCTTCTTTGATAACACATTCGATCTTCTTTTGTTGGCACAGCTTGCATGGAACCTCACCGCTGCATTTAACCTGATAAGCGTTAGTACTCTAATTCATATATCAAATAGAGCATACCTTTCTGCTTTGGCATGCCTGGCATGCATGCTTCGCACGCTTAGGTCGATTCCCGAACTCATCGTCTTCTTGCCCTCCATTATAGGTAGAGTGGATGACAAACTTCAAGCTTGACATGGTCTAAGTACTGGATAATAAGGCTACAACGTAACCTGCTCGGCACTTCCTAACAACAAATATCGATCCAGCGGAATTTCAATACTTTTGAGGACGTGAAGTAGCGGTAAAAATAATGAATGTCCGAAGTCGTTGTGTTGACGAGAGGGAGAGCGAGGGCTCGCAGCAAATGCGGGGAGAGAAAAATCTGACACAGAAAATCGGTCCGCCACTCGAGATCCTCGAGTGAATTTTTTAAAATAGCTAGCTCAAGATCAGATCTTTTCTGAAGATTTGCTTCACCGTTTTGGATACTAAGACCGGCCACAAAAGGTGGGCAGTACTGTTGAGCCACTTCTGGCTGAATTGCAGCAGACGGCTAAAGTAACAAGTTCAGCACTCTCTCCGCACGCTCGATTCTTGAATGGCAGCTTTTCATACGCTTGGCTAGTTGCATAATCTAAGGCCAGCAGGAATGTGACAGAGCCAGAATATAATTAAGGCAGGGGAAGCGATCTCGGGGTGTGGAAGAATTGACGGGCAGCTACTTAGGTCAGTTCGTGCACTTTTTTAGGAAAGCTTTCCCTTTCGATATTTCTCATGCACAGCCAAAGGTCCTCGGTATTAGATCGTTGACTCAGAGCATGCCACCTCACTGCAGATCTGGACGGTGGCCTTAGCGGAGCTCAGGCGTCAGTCGGACTATCCTATTTGGGACGTTCCGCATTGCGCCTCTCAAGCCTCACGTTTGGAACTGAGCCACAGAAGAAAAGCCTCACTGTTTAACAATGAATCCAACAGATCATTGGACAAAGCTACATTAAAAAGCAAAACAAAATAAAATCGAAATCAATAAATAAACAAGATTAGGTTCACCAAGAACTTAAACCGAACGACTCTCCCGGGCCCACTTGCTTCAACGTTCCGTATCTATTGTCCAAATTGTTGACGCTACCACCAGTAGAGCCCCACCATTGCGGAGCATTGATGTTCGGCAGTTGAAAGGCAACAAATATAACCAATGACCCTATTGCAAGGCCGAGGTCCAACCCCGCCGATAAACTGTAGTTGTATTTTGCCCACCAATTGAACCAAGTTCTCTTGACCCAGTAACCGAAAACATGGCCAAAAATGCAATAATTCATGTAATTGTACACCGTTGCTGGCGGCAAATATCCAACACCGTTGAAAAAAGCCGGCCAGTGGATCAAGCGTACGACGGATTTTGGATACTTTCGTACC
The DNA here is from genome assembly GCA_030564285.1 of Blastobotrys parvus. NCBI lineage: Eukaryota > Fungi > Ascomycota > Dipodascomycetes > Dipodascales > Trichomonascaceae > Blastobotrys > Blastobotrys parvus. The sequence goes on from JAJLUP010000042.1 coordinate 19,389, forward strand.
CACAACCAGGTCATAACTGGTAGAATGGCACCAATCAAGAACCACCACAGGGACGCACTGTACAAGCCAGAAAACTGTCTCTGGGATCCAATAACACCCCATACAACGGAAGCATTGAAAAATACTCTTCCTTGAGGGCAGGTGAACCTACCAGGCTGATCAATATCACACAGTCCTTTGATTACCCACTGAGCCCATTTCATCACCGCTAGCTGCACAAAGCACCCCCATAAAGTAGCAGTAAGTTGTGCCACGAATAGTAACCTTGGCGCAATCTTAAGATAATGGCCCAATTTCATGTCCTGAAGAAACGTAACGGCCTGTAAATTCGTGATGTAACCGTATGTCTTGAACATCATCATCGCTACAGGTTTGCCCGGTATCATATACCCAATAATAAACTCAGTCAACACATTCAATCCAGGTTGGATATTGGTCAATGCATAAACCAGAGCAACCGGGATCACTAGACCCAACGCAAGACATAACGCTACCACCAAAGCCCATATAGGAAGCTCGGTATCCCAAACATGAACACTTACAACAGCCATGGCAAAGAAACTGAGAAAGCATGCGAGGAACCACCAGTCTGGTACTTCTTTATATCGTTTGATCAGTCGCATGTGCACATCGTCAGGTTCATTTCGAGAGTTTGTCCAGTAATATAGTACATCCTTGCCGTCGTAGAAAATGGTATGCACGACTGTTGAAGTGACAGCAGCGAAGGTCATACAGTAAGATAGGATATATGCCGTTGGAAAGTACAATGGTGAGTATGATTCGTATTTTTGCTGATCAAACTGATGCCCAGGAGTCAGCACCCTGGTGACATCGTAAACACGTTGAAATCTGTCGTATATTTCAGATCCAGCGATTGGAAGGTAATCGCCGAACCACACATTGGAGTAATGTACAATAGGGCATATGAGCCAAAATATAAAAACAATGCTAGCCAACACATTGGCAATAGCGAAATAAGGCGGAATTAGCGGTGAGCCTATGAATCCGGCAATTTGGTTCCAATCAAAGGTGACAGGCAGCATCCCAAGGCCGGATATAACGCCGAAAAGCTGGTTGATGACGGTATTATTTGGTGCAATCCAAGGACCAATATTGACATACGACGTAAAAGGTGCCAAGAATTGCGGAAAAAACGTCCACAATATCATTCCAACAAGCACATATAGAAAGAACCTCAATCTAGAGATTCTCCAGCCGTTCGAGGTGTGGTTAACATTCATATGGATATTTGTCAAAAATGTCGATGTGACCAGATTGGAGGGCCAAATCATAGATGCTGGGTAAATCAATACTCTTCTTACTAGCCCTGCGATGGAATAGCCAATAGCTTGAGTTGCAATGATCGATACTAGTTCGAACCCAAAACCGTAGTCTATCTTGTAAAAATACTGCATGGCGATCATCACTGATGTGATGTATGCCGCACCACCTCCAAACGAGACGTTGGCCATAATAGTGATCAACGCATGTTCTTTGACATTAAACGGGCCAGGGTTCACTTGGATGCCAAATATCCGCTTTCTGGGCATACAGCGATCCCATAGCCTGCCCATGGGCCATGCCACGATTGAAGACACATACGGTGATAACAGAAAAATCGGCGAGTGCAATGAAAAAAGAACGGCCAACGCAGAGCCCAGTGTCGTCATTAAAAGCCCTATTGTCCACATTCGTAATGTATTCTGCGGTAGCGATGGATCGTCGACATTCGGCACAGACGCTCGTACTTCAGGGTATGGCGAGTCGTCCTCTGGAGTCAGCTCTATATATTCTTGCTCATCTTCTGCTATTACAGAGGGGCTTTTGCGCATGAAGCCTGTGCTCCATGTTCTTGCTTTTGCTAGCCTCTTCATGTTGTGCTCATTCTATTGTGCTTATTGTTCTTGGTCGGCGAAAACGGGAGTTGGTGATAACTGGAGACTGTACCTGTGGGAGAAAATGCGACTGCCCTTGGCAAGCGATATTTCTCAGCTGGGCGCCTTATCAAAAGTGGGGAGCGCACTTTGGTCCTAATGAGGAAATGATCGTCGCTTTTGCTTCGGCACAGATCTCATCACATCATGTAGGCCGCAGATCCAACATATGGCCAACACTTTTTTTTTCTGCGCCGCATCTTTTGGAGCAAGCAAAAGTCACCTAATGTTTGGTTCGCTTTAGTTTCTACAAGAATTCTCATACAGTGGGCCCACCCACTGAGCGTTTCCGTCTCCGAAGTTATCTGAGACATTGTCGAACAGCCAGGTGCGCTGTCTCGCTACTCCGAAAGCCGAGTCGAGCCAGCAGACCCTGAAGACAGCCGAGCATGAATTCACACTAGAAGAAGATAAATATGGTTCTTTTCAGTACTGCAGGGGTAAGAAATACTGTTCGTACCTGGATTTTAGATTGGATTATCTTTTACTTTGATTGATGAAGACACCAATCTCGCCCAATACGAGTGCGGCGCAATCACTGTTATTGAATCTTTCAAAAATGGGCTACCAAGGCGTCAGATTACTTGACATTCCGGTTACCTTCTACATATTGAGTTTCTCTTTGCCTTTTTTGCGTGCTGCTTTGAATCTGGTGTATAATGTTAATGCCCAGCCACCTAATCGCCTACGAGCATGGCCATTGGCAATTGAGCCACACGACTACGTTCCGGTTCCGTATTACCCCATAGTGACGGTTTGCGGTATAGCTCCGGCTGACTATGCCGTGAGTTCTGGCTCCTATTGCTATGGGCCCCTCGTAACTTGTGCTGGTCAGTAACATTGAGCAACTTCATCAACAATCGCTACTGCCTAGCCATCTATAAATGAACAAGCTACCAGTGCAATTCTCTCAAACATTAAGTTTGGCCAAGGAATGAAGGGTGGATTAGTATGGATAATTAGAAACCAACCTAAGCGGTTTGAACGAGATACCACAGCCGGTGGCCAATGGCTAATTGCTGGTATTTAATATCGCCCTAGCTACCTTTTGAATCCATGTATTCGATAGACTTAGCTTAAATTATGCGCAGCTAGGCCTCAGAGGTCAAGAATTACGAGTCTTTTGCGGTCGTTCTGGGCGCTAGGTGCTGTCATATTTTTTCTGCGCCCTCCGTTGCATTTGCCATGTCCCATCGTCGTGTAGTTTTCATAAACCGCATATTGGATCATACTATTCCCAACTTCCAAATATTACGTTCGCGTGATCTTGTCAACTGGTCTGAATGAAATGCTGCCCGAAAGTGGTATTCTAGTTTCTTAGTATATTGGAGTTACGATTGCAATTTATCCTGAATCTATGGCGCCATCTTCTACTTTGAATAAACTAAACCATTAAAAAAACTCCAATTTTCTATTAGCAATTGCTGCCAATACTTAAGCGTAGCTGAAAGTGTTGACGCCGCAACATATGAGGCTGAGACATTATGAAACATGCCAAGTTGTGCATTAGAAAAGTCTGAGAAAATAACACGTCAGAAATTTGGTCGGTTGGCCCAGTTGGTTAAGGCATCGTGCTAATAACAACTCCTTGCATACCTTTAAGTAGGTATCAAAGTTAACGCGAGGATCGGCGGTTCGATCCCGCCATCGACCATATTTTTTTTGTTTCTGTTTTTCTGTCGGAAATTCCCAAAAGTGGCAAAGAGCGAAGAAAATGGGGGCAGCATTGACACTATGGCCATTGGTGGTTTCATTTCAGTATGAACTAAGGTTACCAGCTCATTCCTGGTGCGCTGGTACGCGCAAAGACCTTTGGTGGTGGCCCCATTTTTTTGTGATGCCCTCCACTGCTTCCATTCTGTCGCAAACTCCCTCCACTACTTCCATCCTATCGCAAACTCCATGAGTGAAATATGTAAGGAAATTGACAGCACGACAAGAGCAGTAGGGACTCCCGAGATTGTTTCCACTATTTTCTACAACTTTCGCGGGCCAAGAGTTTTGAGTCCCCCTGACTACAACGTCCTGTTTCAATGTCTCCAAGTGAACAAGCTGTGGTTCGAAGAAGCCACCCGCGTTTTATGGACCACCGTGTCTGATATATGCAAACTTTTAGGACCATTGGCCCGTTTCCCAGATCGGTTGGCATTTTATAGCAACCTGACCAAGAATCTGAATCTCTACATTGACTCCGACTATAAACAGATTGTTTTCTTGGCGGACAATCCTCAGCTCAAATTCGACAGTCTGCGTCGTATAGATGTATCCATGAGTCCATTCGATAATGGACTGAATGCCGCGATGATTCAAGGATTATACAATCCAGAGATCCGGGCGCTGCGGTTCCAATGCAGCCTTTTCATCACGAGGGAAGATTTGGAATATATAGTTTCCACCTGCCCGAAGTTGGAGGTTGTGGAATTAAGGGAACGTTTGGACTCGGAGATGCTTGTGAGGTGTTTAGTGACATGGGACAACTTACGAGTGTTGCGGTTGGGCGAACTTCCAACTAAGTGCATTGCAGACTCTGATGTAGCATTGATACGATTAGATCAGTTGGAAGTTGTCGAGTTCCAATATGCGGGAGCAGAGTTGATGCATTTAATACCAGTCTTTGGCAATGTGGTAACCCTTGCCCTTACTCAAGTCTGGGAATGTCCAAGTCTTCTCAAGTCTATCGCCAGCACCTGTAAGAATCTCGAAATCCTGCAAATCAACATGGACGGTCCTAGTTTTGCGCCAAGTGAGTTTCCGCTACTGGCTATGTGTCCGATTCGGAATCTCATCCTTCAGGTATCCGCTGGCGAGATATCAATCGTGGATGACGAACTAATGCAGAAATTTGCATCGAAAGCACACGGCCTGCAGACGTTGGAATTACGGATTTATGGATGCCAATTCAGCTACAAGTCGTTGGTCGCTCTTGGCGTCAATTGCAAACGGTTGTACGACATACGATTCATCCCGCACGGCATAATCGAATTCGACAACTACCAGGAGTTGGATGGGCATATAAAAGAACCGCTGTTTCCAGCGTTGACCCACACGAATGTGGGCCCGCCACAGGATATGCCTGGTGACTTATATCTCCGCCATTTCCCATATCTGCTAAGATTGTACGAAGGCGACGAACCAGAAAACTACTACTAAACTGTCTCCATTCTCATCGCTATCCCCTTTTAACCAGTCGATCAACAATCACACGGCAAAGTGAGAGAGGACACCATCTGTCTGCAATATATTCTATTTTTTCTACTTAGCTTACATATCGATTACACTTAAAATTTCCCCTAACAGCAGTATCATATTCTTTCGTTTTATTGCGCCATTACACTAATAAGCGATTCTTGCTGGAAATCACAGTATTACAGCACTGTTCGCAGATGTTAAGCCCAAGGCTGGGTGCGCCATTTCACCACAGGCAATGGTCTAGGACAGCTCTACGGGCCATTTGTGATATCGAGAAGGGCATTAAATTATAGCTGTGGCTTTTTTTATTGCTGCTCTTTCACACTATTCGTCTGGGCCTAAACCTCATTAGTTAGGACGTTGTTATTTGTTTTGTGCAGGATGCGTATGACGCAATCAAACCGACTAACATTCTTCCCCCTGATCGTCAGGAGAAACCAGCCCTCTCCTGCGCAACAGAGCCAGCGATCATCACAAACAATTTGGGAGAGTGTGGGGTCCAGTTACATATTTTAGAACCCACCAGGACTTCATTATTACTCCATTTGATGGTGTTTATGCCGTTACAGCGCCGTGGGCCCCTGTACATCGGATTGACTCTGTTTCATGTGGGCTGCATCGATCGGGAAATGACAGTGCGGGTGGGGGTCGATGCGATCCGAGATTTTATGTGAGTGATCGTCCAACTTGAAACATGCCAAAACGCAACAGTTAGGCTAGATATATAGGAATTGAACATTGATTTATTAGAATAGTCTATGCTAAGTCGGGGCTCGAGGCTTTATTAGAATAGAAACCGATAGTTGTCCGATGCACCGATGTTACAACGGTATACCAAATCGGTCAGTTTCATCAATTGATTATTGAATGATCCAATAACAAACTTCTATTGAGGCATCTCAGTCCAGATGTAGGCTCATCAATTGACAGTCATTGGATAACAGGCATACCCTAGCTCTGCTCCTGATCAATCTAGATGATGCGTGCCCGCAGAGCTGTTTGCCCTGTCGATCAGTGCTATGCCTGTTCTCTATGGTTAACCGCCAGGCTCTTCCTTCCCAGTCTGAGTTGATCTCAGATCGATTGCGCCTGGTACATTGCCGTCATGATATGCAACCAATTAATGCAATTCGGGGAGATCCAATTGTACAAGCGTAGTCGACGAATCGACATGATCCGAAGGGGAGCTGCGAGATACATTAATTTTTTTTGTCTTTTACCTTTACAACTGTAATAAACCCATATTTTCAAAGATGCTTAGACGTACTATGATAGCCCCTCCACTCAGTAAACAAGGTCTTGGCCAGTAGATCCAAACTCTAAAATAGCCTAGGTCGGTTAATTTTGAATTTTATCAACTAGTCTCCTCATAAAACATTGACTGTGCCCCGCTTGCTTATAGCAACCAGACGTATCACCCGTTGCTAAATTCCTCGTACATGTGCCCCGTAATTCAAGGCATTTCACGTGCAGCTAGAGGCAGGAACAGAGGTGCATCGCGATGTAAGGAGAATGCATGGCATGACATCACTAAAAACATCAGACCCACAACCACCATCAGGCAGGACTTTATCTTGCCCCATAATCTGAAAATAATTGAAGCCACAGCGACAAGTACAAACGAAAGAACCATATAAGCGAAAATGCTGCAGTATTAATTACAATACTATGTTTGAAGAAGCTGGTTATAGAACTGGGTTGAATGTTCCCCCTCGCTGTTGCTGGCTGCGATGCGCGCGCATTAGCCAAGAACTGGCACCAAGAAACACGCCGCGAATAAAAACCTTAAAAGTAAACACATCCATGTTTCACTGGCCCCCGATTCCTGGCCATTAAAATTATATATAGACCTCGTCGCCCCTGGTTCTTGCATAGACTAGGGCGATTTATACTAATTGTTACTACCGACCTCATCCTGAACTAGATTGAAAGACACACAACTCACGGCTTGAACTTTTCGTCAGTTTACTATAATATAAGAGTCGACAGCGGTTTGTTTATTCACATACCTTAATTTCAGCATACCCAAATTTTTTTTTCTGATTAGTGCCTTGTTCGATAGAAGGACAATTTTTTTTCTTGAACAAAATTCATAATTGATTTCCAAGTGATTTATCATGAAATTCTCAACAATTGCAGCCACTGCTGGTGTAGCTTCAGTGTCATGTGCTCATGTGTCGTTTCCATTGCGGTCCAAGGTCATTCCATCGGTGAACCAAGCTAGCTACCTTTTCAAGCCAACCGAGAGCTTTTTGAAGGACATCGGTATTGCTCGTCGAGATTCAGTTGAAAGCAACCTTACTTTGACAACTTCATACAACTTTTACACTACCAACATTTCAATTGGCACTCCGCCGCAGGAGGTGGAGGTTGGTTTTGACACGGGCTCGCCATATCTCTGGGTTTATGGACCTAATGGCAGCTATCACAACTCTCAGCGATTCTTCCCATCCAACTCATCATCCTTTGAATATCAAAACGAGGGGTTCAATGCTGTTTACGGTGCTGGTAATCTGCAGGGTAAATGGGGTGAGGATGTCGTTCACGTTGGTAACAATGAGCTGAAAACATTCCCATTCGGTGTGATTGAACAATTCAGAGTCAGTGCCGGTGTTCCAGGCTTGATTGGTATTGGACCAGGTCCAAACTTGACAAATGAAACATACTCCAATGTGCCAGAAGCATTTTACGAAATGGACGTCACCAAATCACCAATCTTTTCCGTATACCTTGACAGTAAAGTTGACGGTGGTGTGATCTTTGGGGGCTATGATCCAACAAAGTATGAAGAACCAATCTACTCGTTTGACATTGTGGGTAGCTCCGGGGGTGGGGCTGGCGGGTCCACGCAACCAAACTACTACTACCAATTGCGAATGGAATCTGCGGCATTCAATGGTGAGAATTACACTGTTTCTAACACCGCCATTCTGGATACTGGAAGCCCATTCTGCCAGCTGCCACCTGGGTTTGTGCAGAAGATTGGTGAAAAGCTTGGCTTGACTTCATATCCAAAGTACCAAGCTTACTACGTTCCAAAAAACATGACCGTTCCAACTAACGGAACTGTCAGTATCAACATTGGCAAATTTACAGTGGACATTCCAGTGAAGGACCTTTTTGTTCCTGGCGACTACTTGTGGGTCGACGACGGGCCGTCGGACGTTCAAGCATTGGCATTAATGGGCGCTCCGTCTTATGTTCTCGGTGACATCTTTTTCAAGCACGCCTACGCCGCATTCGACTCGCTCAACCAAAAGATCTATCTAGCCAAGGCTTCTTCTGACAACAAGAACTACGACGAATCCAGCATCAAGGAGCTGGTTGGTGGTACCTTCCCAGGAGCGGTTGTTGGACAATTGCCATTGCCAAGCACCGTGCCAACCACGTTGACTCCACTGCCACCTAACCGAACTCCCCCTCCATCCAGCGGCGGCTCTGCAAGTGGTCCTGGCGCTGGGGCTGCTGCCAACGCTATTCAAAGCAAGGATGCTCAAGCATCTCAAGACCCTAATGCATTGTTCTCTATGTTGGGTCTTCATATTTAAATTTTAGATATCCATTTGTATAGACTTGTGATCATGGTGTCCGCTTTGAATTCTCCGCCAAACTTATATTCTCTGTTACTGTATACATGATATATTTACCATTTTCAAACTTTTGATGTCATTTTCTGTTGGCATATATATGGAAAAAAGTAGTCGGTTGCCGAATTTCGTATCTGTGTAATGAAGTATTGAAGAATGGACGCTGTCTCTCGCTTGCCGCGCCAACTACCCAGATCAGCTGAGCCGCACCGTCCGCCGAGAATATTCCTAGAGCTTAATTATACTTCATCGGCCTCTGGAATAATACCCGTATCGATCGATCACCCGATAGACGCTGGCTCAATCCTCGAAGATGCTGTTTTGAGTGCCGCCTTTCCCTTTGATTCTATTTTCTGCTAGGACCTCCTAACGCCCGAGAGAAAGGGGTTATCAACATACGGATACCTTCTAGCACTCATGATATCTTCTTAAACGTAAGAGTGGGATTTGGCGAAAGTTATATAGATAATGCCTAATGGAATAAGAAGAGACGCACGGGCGTAGAGGGAATGCCAGCCAGATGCACATCATCGTCGCGCCGCTGCTGGGAGTGGACAATTTTCACCTCTTCACACTTATCAAGATCAGCGCGAATATCAGCTCTTGCATAGATGCTACGACTTTGTCGCCGCAGTTATATCCTGGCTCTGGGCCGGCGTTATAGAAGCACGATAGCTGCTCGTATTGAGCCTCCAAGTCCACAGACACAGAGACTATTAGCAGAAAAGCCCTCGAAGCTATCTTTTGGACAAAAGCGTAAACAGCAAACTGCCCGTCGCGAGTGGAGGCAGCAGGCGTCGAATGATCTGCCTGTATTAATGCTAAGGACGTATGTGGGCAGTTTTCCAAACAATAGCTGGAAGACGCCGTTCCGGATGCTTTTCGATCAGGCGTATGGGGTATTCAAGCAGGTGCTTGAGCTGAACAGCGACACACTGGCAAAGCATCTCTCTCAGGAGACATTGAGCGGCAATGCAAGTGAGCTCTTGCATGATTATAAGCAGAATGTTATGCGGCAACGACAGGCTATGGAAAAGGTATACCCGTGGGATTCTTATGAAGATTTCAAAGGATACTGCGAGACACCTGAAGTGATGGTATCTCTTGTTGCACTGCAAGAAGGCTATAAAATTGCCCCTGGCCAAGATGCATTCTTGCTAGATATGTTCAGTGCGTTGACAAAATCGTTTCTGCGCTACTTAGATTCGGGGGTGGAGGCGCTACCGTTGACGAGCAAGCGGGATCAGCTTGATCTGACGAACCCTGCATCGTGGTATCCGGCCGCACGGGCGATTCCACGCAAAGTTTACTTACATATTGGTCCTACCAACTCAGGAAAGACGTATACTGCATTGCAAGCATTCCAGAATGCCAAGACGGGGTTCTATGCAGGGCCCTTACGGTTGTTGGCAAAGGAAGTGTACAATAGAATGAGGGCCAACAAAAAGGGTTGCAGCTTGGTCACTGGTGAGGAAGTGATTGAAGAGTTGGATGAAAACGGCGAGCCAGCTGGTTTGGCTAGTGGTACTGTGGAGATGATGGATGTGAAACGAGATATGGATATTGCGATTATTGATGAGATCCAGATGCTGGATGACCGAGATCGAGGCTGGGCTTGGACAAATGCCTTTTTAGGTGTGCGGGCAAGAGAAGTGCACTGCTGCGGAGACCCAAATAGCGAGAGCATTATCAGACGGTTGGTGAAGTTAACGGGTGATACTTTGGAGGTGGTTCGATACAACCGGTTGAGCCCATTGAAAGTAGACGACCAAACGTTGGATGGTAAACTCACCAACATTCAGCCTGGAGATTGCTTGGTGGCCTTTTCGAAAAAGAATTTGTTTGCATTCAAAACGGCCATCGAAAACCAAACTAAAAGCAAATGTGCTGTGATCTATGGGTCTTTGCCAGCTGATACGCGATCAAAGCAGGCTATGGAGTTCAACGACCCGACCTCCAGGTATAAATACCTCGTGGCGAGTGACGCAATTGGTATGGGTCTGAATTTGGCAATCAGGCGGGTGGTATTCACCACTGTGCATAAATTTGATGGGATTCAAGAAATCAAAGTGCCAATTGCTCAAACCAAACAGATTGGTGGTCGAGCTGGTCGTTATAAGATTGCCCAGAATCATAGCTCTGGCAGTGCTGACCCCACGGAACAGGTCCAAGAAGAAGAGACTGGTATTGGCAGGGTCACGACGCTGTATAAACAAGATTTGGATCATGTCAAGAAATGCATGGCAATGGACACTCCTAAGATCAACCGGGCCGGCCTGTTTCCATCCGAAGAGCTGTTACGTGAGTTTGCCATGAGAGCTGGACTCAATGCGCCATTTTATCAGATTTTGCAAAACTTGCAAGTCAACAGTCGAGTATCAAGCTGGTTTTTCTTGGCCGATCTGAAGGGTCTGATTGAGACCGCCAAGTTGTTTGCTTCGATCAAAGGGTTGCTCTTTGAAGATATGGCTACATTGTCCAAAGCTCCTGTCCAGCTGCGATCTGACACCGTCAAGGCAGCTTTCCGGCAGTTTTGCTCAACCATTGCATCTGGGGAATCCCGAAATATTCTGGAAATCCCAAATACTGGCATCGACGTGCTACAAATGTCTGAGATTCCTACTGCAGGGGATGTCTACGAGGATGTGCATAAGGTTATCAGCTTGTATCTCTGGCTGTCATACCGGTTCCCTAACAACCTCCTCGACCGTCAAGGGGCTTTCGAGTTGAAGCAGTTATGTGAAGCGAAAATTGCAAAAATGATTTCGAGCAAACGGCTCAGAATACACAATGGCACCATCCAGAGTCGTTCTGGGAGCCGGCCATTCAAAACCAATCACAAGCATCCACCTCGAACTCACGGACTAATCAAGACCAAAAAAGTGGTTAAAAATTTGTAAATATTTCTCTATTTAATTTTTTGTAATATATCTTCTACCAGTTCTTCTGGAAGCTTTGTTGTCTCCATGCTGATGCAGTTTTGCTCGTCAACCTTTGGAATCTCCATGAGGGCACACTGTGAACGAACCATATTCGCACCCATATAGTGCCCCTTTCGTGCACCAACACGTTCGAGAAGATCGTCTTCAGTAGCCCATAGAAATACAATCACCAGCTTTGCCGAAGTATGTGATCGCAAATGTTGTCGATACTTCTTCGTCAATGCTGAGCAACTGGCTACTGCTTTCCCATTGGCATTATCACCAGCCTTGGCAGCACTTTGCTTAGCAATATCTGTCAACCAGTCCCATCGATCATCATCCGTTAGAGCAGTTCCATTGCGCATTTTCTCAACATTCTATGACTGGTTAGCTATCTCCTCCTTTGAAATGGCACATACGGCCGGGGGGTGTAATGAATCGCCCTCGATAAAATCAGCGCCCAGCTTCGCAGCTAGAAGCTCTCCAACAGTGGTTTTTCCAGTACCTGCTGGCCCGCCTACAATAACCACCAGCTTTTCTGTCATCTCAGGGTAGCGAATGGTGTGATAATGTATAAGTGTTCTGGCAAGAGCTAGATCGGTGGTGGGTTCCGAGTAAACGTGGGGTATTTTTTCAGCCCCCACTTTTTTTTTCACTCTCGGAAATCGAACACTAAAACAGCGGCCAGATAGATTTCAGTTCCTTTTTATCATTCAACCCGTCGTCTTCAGGATTGAACATAGCTTGTTCGAGATTGATCAGAATTACGGTATCGCCTTTCAGCAGCATTGTTTCGAGCTTAAGATTGCCATGCTGTGCATCAACATTGTGCAGCTTCTGCATGGCTTTGAACGCGGATTCATAGTGGTACAGATTCGCCAGCGATATCGGGCTCCCCGATAAATTCTCAAAAATCAGATAGGGCCCACAGTATAGTCCTCGATCCTCCATTTCATTCCATTGGTCTTCAATACGACCATATGAAATCAACCGAGGGGTGACTTCGCCCTGTAAGTCTTGTAGTTTTCGGAATACACTCATCTCTCGAGAAAATCACTGCGCCGCACTCCACAGCATATCACTGTCAGGGTTCATCTTGAAATAGTAGTACGGCTCAAACACAATGCACAGTGCTGTCAATGACTCACTCTGTGGCAAGAAATTGTCAGTCAGCACTCTGAATGTCTGAGAATTGAGGCCGGCTCCAGTGCTAATCTCGTCGATTATCGCCTCCCCCATGTCGATTTTAGTTGTCGGCAGGTCTGCTATTGTTGACGGTGAGTTATGCTGGTTTCCGCATTCCGGCTGTGCCACGACCCGTTCCAAATTCAGCTCCAGCTAGGTCTTTCGAAATGAACGGAAATAAAAGTCTGAGAATCCATCGCTACTGCATTTGTAGTTTATAAATATCAACGTGGTAATTCGTGCTGTATGGATTGAATCTTGCGCATTGACTATGCTGAACCACTTGATTTCTATTGCCCGGTGCGGCTTAAAATTCCGCCGCACTCTCGTCGTACTTTACCGCCCAACATAAGAAAGACAAAGTCTTGACCATCCGAAATCAACAGTTTTGATGCCTTTGATACGACACAGCACTGCATGCCTTCGTTCAAAACCTCCAAGAAATTATCGAATTGCTCATCAGTCCGATCGTTGTCATGGTGGAAAAACTTGCTAGCTCCGTGACTAATTCCGTAGCTTGGTAGCCTATATACAACAACAAAACCAGAGATTTCTAAGTCGTCAAAGGTTCCCAAGAAATCTGGACACATGCTGTGTCCGTTTAGACCGACTTCGGCCAGTAGTTGGATCCGCATCGGCTGAGACAGCTCAGTCACAATCACCTCAATAGGATGAAGAACAGATTCATAGACAAATTTGGCCACATCATGCCTACTTGACTTCAAAATAGCCCTTTGCGACTGCTCTATAAGGTTCCTCAGTTTGTGTGTTTCTTCTTCCTTGTAGGTGGTCGGAGCCGCATGCAGACCAGGTTCCAACTTGCCGAGTTCTGTTGTTTTTTCACCAAACATTATCAGATCAGGGTCTACTGGCCAAAAGTCTAACGCCATTTTATATATACATTTCGCACCTTTAACGTATGCTTTTGGTGCAAAAGAAGGCTCCCTCAATGGCAAAGGAAAAAAGCATTGAAGAAGGAATTCCAGCAACACGGTGTTGATCCCGTCATTGAACGGCTTGCCCTCCATCTCTTTACGCCAATTTCCATCGCTAGTCGTCGCTGGATTGTCAATGTGCCAGCCATTTAGGAGCCACTCCATAGTTGTTGTCATGAAACACAAGTCACTAATTGCAGAAAATGGTACGAAACTTTATTTTTATATACAAAAAGTAGACTACCTACGCTCGATCATTCTCGGCACTCAGCTCTACTGCCAAATTACCAGCATTTCGTATCTTATCATCTTCCTTCAATCGTTTATAAATAAGTTCTGTGATGTCCGTTGCAATGTTATAAGCCACATTGACACATTGCATAATTGTCAACGCTTCGACATCAATGCCACCGGGCTTTGCAATTTGACAGATATCACGGTTTTTGTTGATTGTAATTGTCATTTCGCTGTGTCGTAATGCTTCTTCCTTCGCCGTCGCATCCACTAGGCAGATTTCCTTCTCTGCTTTGAAGAAGGAAAACGTCATGCAAATTGGTACATGCAAAATACTGAGTGCAACTGGTGCACGTTCTTCGATCGGATGAATTATCGTCTTTTCACCATCAATTGATGTATCTGGCTTTTTGAAATGTAGCAATGCTGCAATAACCCCAATGCATGTAGCATCAATCAACCCACCGTCATAATCAAGATAATGCACATCTGCTCGAATCATCCAGCAGGACTTCCCAGCTATAATACAAAGACTTTCTAGATCGAGGGCATTGGATCGTCTAATGGCCTTCTCAATCAGTCTTGTTACCAGTAATTCATCATCTGACTGACGGTTATTTTCAAAGAGCGGCGATGCCATTGAAGAAACATCTGTAGTAATCAAGAAGATTCCTTCATAGGGCCGATCTTCGTATGGTTTTGCGACTTCTGCTGATATTCTAACCACAAGTTTTGTATTGCCTAGTTTGAGCTCAACATGCCCTAAGCTGTCTCCAAATGCAATATCCACATCGCGGAATTGGTCGAATTTCCGGCCATCCAGTCGTATCTGGTCCTCCTCCAGTAGATTTACCACGAAATCACGCTCATTGTTCGATATATCCTTTGGCTTAGGCATTGCTGTCTAGCTATACAATTTTGCAGTCGATAGATTTGGGATGTGGCTGATCGCGCGGTGGAAAATTCAAACAAAAAAAATGCCGTCCCGGGCAAAAAAATCGAAAATCATCTCCTGAATTGGAACACTGGGCCAAGGGCCCAGTGAACGCGCTTACTTGGCCCTTCAATTACCAACTCAACTCCCCCACCGTTCATCTTCTCTCACTTACACTTCAAACAATAGACAAAATGCCACAACCAGTGTACATTGTTTCTGCCGCTCGAACACCAATTGGCTCATTGCTGGGCTCTTTGGCTTCACAAAACTACGTCGACTTGGGTGCTCACGCCGTGAAGCGTAAGTGATATATTTTTCGCTCTTGCAATAGCCGAATTCGCTAATACTTTAAAACCAGATGCCCTCGCCAAGGTTCCAGAGATCAAGCCTGAGGATGTTGAAGAACTTGTTTTCGGTAATGTCTACTCTGCAAATGTTGGCCAAGCCCCAGCTCGACAAGTCGCCCTTAAGTCTGGCTTGGGTGAACACTGTGTTTCCACTACCGTCAACAAGGTCTGCGCCTCTGGTATGAAGACTATTATGTATGGTGCCCAGGCTATTTTGACTGGTACTGCTGAGGTATGTTGTGATATCCCCCCTAACCCAACGAATCTGGGCCCTACAAGCCAGATCGGAGATACCAAGAAAGTGGTCTGATTTTCGCCTAGGCTATTTTTCTATGCAGTCGAATGTGGCTAACGCAGTGCAGATCGTCGTCGCCGGTGGTGCGGAATCGATGACCAACGTGCCTCACTACTTGCCAAGTGGACGAACTGGTGTCAAGTTTGGTGGTGCTTCTATTGTTGATGGTTTGCAACGAGATGGGTTGAGCGATGCTTACACTGACGAAGCCATGGGTATGGCTGGTGAAGACACTGCTGCTACGCACAACATTTCTCGAGAAGAGCAAGATGAATATGCCATCAACTCTTACAAGAAGGCCCAGGCTGCTACTGCTGCTGGCAAGTTCGCTAACGAAATTGCCCCAATTGAATTGCCAGGTGTGCGAGGTAAGCCAGGTGTCACTGTCAGTGCTGATGAAGAAATTTCTCGATTGGACGAAGCAAGACTCAAGTCTGCCCGACCAGTCTTCAAGAAGGATGGTAGCTTGACTGCTCCAAACTCTTCTCCTATCAATGACGGTGCGGCTGCCGTCGTCTTGGTGTCCGAAGCTAAGGTCAAGGAACTTGGATTGAAGCCAATTGCCAAGATCTTGGGCTGGGGTGATGCTGAACAAGCCCCAATCAAGTTTCCAACTTCCCCATCATTGGCCGTGCCAAAGGCTCTGAAGCATGCCGGTGTTAAGATTGAAGACGTTGACTTTTTCGAATTCAACGAGGCTTTCTCTGTTGTTGGCATTGCCAACTCCAAGATCCTGGACTTGGACACTTCCAAGGTCAATGTTTACGGTGGTGCTGTCGCCATTGGTCACCCGTTGGGCTGCTCTGGTGCTCGAATTGTCGTCACCTTGACTTCCGTCCTAGCCCAAGAAGGCGGTAAGATTGGTGTCGCCGGTATTTGCAACGGTGGCGGTGGTGGCTCTGCCATTGTCATTGAACGATTGTAATTTAAATAATTCAATGTATTCTACGTACGTGCGGCTTGTACCCGCTATTAATTATTATGCCAACGTTGGCATGTAGTCAAGCTTTGAAATTTTCTAGAGTCATCGCCGAGCGGAAAAATCCCGGAGGCGCATAAAACTTTTGCTCGTCCCTCCCCTTCTCCACACTCACCTCACACAACAACCGGCAAAAAATGAGTGCCAAAGTGCAAATTGCCAATCCCGAAAAACTGCAAGCCAGTGAAGGTGCAAAAAGCGCCGCCAAACTTCGTACTAAGTCTGGCAACTTGCCGGCAGTGGAGAATATAGCCCAGTTGAAAGCTGCAGTGCCGGAATGGACCCCAACGTCGTGGCAATCAAAACCAATCACCCAGGACGTGGTTTACGACGACTATGAACAAGTCGAAAAGGCATTGAAAAAGTTAGAGTCACTTCCGCCGCTGGTGCATCCAACGGAGATTGAAAACCTCAAGGCAAAACTCAAAGATGCCGCCGAGGGTAATGCTTTCATCTTGCAGGGTGGTGACTGTGCCGAATTGTTTGACTACTGCAACCAGGACCGCATCGAGGCCAAGCTTAAGGTTCTGCTTCAGATGTCATTGGTATTGGTTTGGGGGTTGAAGAAGCCTATTGTGCGAATTGGTCGAATTGCTGGTCAATATGCAAAGCCAAGATCCAAGCTCACCGAAGTTGTTGAGGGATATGGCGAAATTCCATCATTCCGAGGTGACAATATCAACGGATACGAACCAAATGACCGACGGCCTGATCCTGATCGATTGGTAAGCTCATATTTCCACTCTGCAGCTACGCTGAATTTCATCCGATCTTCGCTGCAGAGTGGATTCGCAGATTTGCATTATCCTTTCAATTGGGATTTGTCGCATGTTCAGCAAACCAGTATGAGAGAGCGGTACCAGAAGATTCTTGATTCGCTCTCAGAAGGTCTCGATTTCATGTCTACCGTCGGAGCTGATCGATCATCGTCATTAGAATCGGTGGATTTCTTCACCAGCCACGAATCTTTGCTATTGGAATACGAACAGAGTTTGACTCGAGAGCTGAAAACATCCTCGGCGCGGGATGCCCCCAAGAAGTGGTACAACACTTCTGGTCATTTCATTTGGATTGGTGATCGAACTCGACAGCCCACTGGGGCTCATGTTGAGTTTTTCCGGGGTGTCGAGAACCCAATCGGCATCAAGGTCGGTCCATCTATCAAAACTGAAGAATTGGTCGAATTGCTTGACATTGTTGATCCGGACTATGAAACTGGACGGGTGACCCTTATCACTCGATATGGTGCGGATAAAATTGCAAACATGCTTCCGGATCATATCAGGGCCGTCAAGGCGTCCAAGCACAAGGTCGTCTGGATCTCCGATCCATGTCACGGCAACACCAAAACCTCACCAGAGACCAAACTCAAAACGCGGTACTTTGATGATATCTTTGCCGAAATCAAACTTGCATTGGAAATTCACAAGGCCAATGACAGTTTGCTGAATGGGGTGCACCTGGAATTGACCGGCGATCCAGTCACGGAGTGCATCGGCGGCTCCCAAGACCTCCAGGATGAGGACTTGGTACTACGATACGACACAGTTTGTGATCCTCGACTATCGCTCAATCAGTCATTGGATATTGCATTCTTAGTTGCGGATTACTACCAAAACGCATAGCTACATAATGTACTAGTACACAGTTGCCTTAGTTTGTTTCACCATACAAAAATACATAAGCCGCGAAAAATCTCCCACCTTCTATACAAATCGCCACAACCTCATCCTCTCCACATTCCCATTCCCATTCACGTCCCTCACCCGAACAATGTACAAGGCGAGCTTGCGAACGACAGCAACAACTCTCCATCAATTCCAGCATGTCAAGCTGCCGGTGCGTACTATCACCGGCGGTGGTAATATGACGTTTTTCCAACGACAGTCTTTGCCCACGAATACGGTTGTCAGGTATGTTGTCCGGCGCCACCCGACGTGACGCTCCAGTTGCGAATTGCTAATTTTATTGAATCTAGATTTGTACCACAGCAAACAGCATGGATTGTTGAGCGGATGGGTAAATTCCATCGTATTCTTGATCCTGGTTTGGCTATTTTGGTGCCTTTTTTGGA
Organism: Blastobotrys parvus; assembly: GCA_030564285.1. Classification (NCBI taxonomy): domain Eukaryota; kingdom Fungi; phylum Ascomycota; class Dipodascomycetes; order Dipodascales; family Trichomonascaceae; genus Blastobotrys; species Blastobotrys parvus. The sequence goes on from JAJLUP010000042.1 coordinate 38,006, forward strand.
TCGGATCAAATACGTCAAGTCGCTCAAGGAATCGGCTGTGGAAATCCCAAGCCAATCAGCCATCACCGCTGATAATGTTACCCTTGAGATGGACGGTGTGTTGTATATTCGAGTTTTTGATGCTTACAAGGCAAGTTACGGTGTGGAAGATGCTGAATATGCCATCTCTCAACTCGCCCAAACTACAATGCGAAGCGAAATTGGTCAATTGTCGCTAGACCACGTTCTAAGAGAACGGCAGGCACTAAACAGCAACATAACCTCGGCCATTAACGAGGCTGCTCAGGTGTGGGGTATCAAGTGTTTGCGATACGAAATTCGTGATATTCACCCACCGACTAACGTTTTGGAGGCCATGCACCGACAAGTCTCGGCTGAGCGATCGAAGCGAGCTGAAATTCTTGAGTCTGAAGGCCACCGACAGTCTGCTATCAACAAGGCTGAAGGTGAAAAGCAGAGTGTTATTTTGGCATCTGAAGCCGTGAAGATGGAAAACATCAACCGGGCTGAAGGTGAAGCCAAGGGTATTTTGCTGCGAGCCAAGGCTCAGGCTGAAGGGATCAAGAACGTTGCCCAGGCTATTCAACAAACTCCAGGTGGTCAAGATGCTGTTACACTCCAGGTCGCAGAGAAGTACGTTGACGCATTTGGCAAATTGGCCAAAGAAAGCAATACTGTGGTTGTACCGGCAGGGCTCGGCGATATGGGTGGTATGATTGCCAGTGGAATGGGAATTTACGATAAAGTCAAGAATTCCCGAAGTATCCAATCGATTTCGGAAGAGTTGAACACGAAACAATGAGGAAATGTCGTGTAGTTTTGACAAATTCCTGACGTAAGAATCTGTAGCGACTGTATATAAACCAACTTTGCTCCCCACGTTTGGGGTTACCACATTTTATCTTCAAGCACATCATCTCACTTTGTTCATAGCAATCAACAACACCAAAAACAAAAAATGTCAATTTCTCCTCGATATGCTGCTCAAAAGCTAGGTTCTGGTCGACATACTGTCGAATTGTACCTGGATTATGTGTGTCCATTCAGCAAAAAGATCTTCGACACTGTGTACAAGGAAGTGGTGCCAAAGCTGGAGCCAGACACCGTGCAGTTTGTGTTCCGCCACCAAGTGCAGCCATGGCACCCATCGTCGACCTTGGTGCATGAATCAGCCATTGCGGTTGGATTGTTGACTCAAGATCCAATCAAGTTTTGGAAGTATTCAGAAGCGTTGTTTGCCAAGTCAGAAGAGTACTACGATGTTGGGGTGTACGACGAAACTCGGCGACAAACTTACGAGCGGCTCGCACAACTGGCTCACGACAGTATTGGGTTAGATAAAAATGCCGTTTTGAATGCTCTCAGCGTGGATTTGACTGGTGAAGCCAAGAATCCCGGTAACAAGGTCACTAACGACTTGAAGATTTTTGTGAAGACTGCTCGTCAAAATAGCATTCACGTCAGTCCAACCGTGCTTATCGACGGGGTTGTCGCACCAGATGTGAGCTCCAGCTGGACTGCGAAGCAATTCATCGAAAAGGTGTCGGAGGTACAAGCCCAATCGTCGGCGAAGATTTGAAATTGTATGTGCACGTGTAGTAGATAGGTAAATTATTCGTTCTATTAATTGCCAAAGATGTCACAGTGTCATGGTAGCACTACAGGTCTACGTGATCTCGAAAGACACGGACATAGTCGAAGCCAAGATCGAGTAGTCTCAGCACGTCATTTCTCAATCCCAGGAATTCTCGTCTCCAAAATTCCGGTGTCGTTAAGGTTGAGAGCAATTCGTAGTCAATTGATTCTCCATACGGCACAAACTCTGACCACGATTTGTGTGGCGGGACCTCGGTTCGTTGGAACATGTAGCTTGCGGTGCTCAGTGACATGAACGCGGCCGTCTTGGCTGCAGAGCAGAGCCGCTCCGACCGTGCTGGTCCACTACAGACCCCAATCACTGAGAATAATGATACGGATGTCGACATGCCAAAGGTCAGCGCATTGTACATGGTGTATCCGTCGGGGGTCGTAGGTGTTGGCAGCTGGAACAGAAGAAGGGCCCAGAGAACTGGCAGTGACACCAGCGGATAATTCCAGTTGATGGCTGCAGCTGACACAGATAGGACCAGGCTCGAAATTAGAACTATTGCTGAGATTTTCATCGTAAATGGTGAATTATGTGTGGGTCGTGAGAATGAAAAAAAAACCTGCGGGGATGATCTTGATAAAGGGCGCTGGAGGGAGTGGGGTGCCAGTGGGAGTGCACGGCTACGCGATGTAACGTTGCAAACCTTGGCCGTGTAAGCGAGATTAGGGCGTCCTAATCCTCCAGTCGAGTATCGAGCATGGCGACTGGTGACCGTCCGATACTAAATAATCCAGACATTCTCAACCTACAAATAGAATTGTAGTGGCTGGATAGAAGGGCATACCCTACCAGTTAAATATCAGCGGCTGGGTGTGGTGAGCCGCACTTTTCTCAACCAAAAGAAGACCAAGCCGCACATTTTATTTTTTTCGATGAATAACGCAACAAAGGTCCAGTGGGCAGCCCTACAACAATGCCTCGAAAATGATCAGCAAACCAGTGGACTGAGCTGCATACATAATACAAGGCGGGAGACAAATGGAAACTCATTGGTTAGTACCCAAAGTACATTGTTCCTGAGACCCTACCGGGGGAAGGCTCGAGGAGATGCATCTGAACATGTCGCTACAATAGTTTTGGATTTGCCATGACTGTGTTAGAAACTTCGATCTTGTTGATCACGCGGGAGTCGGCTAACTCGAAGCAACTCTCCTTGCATTAGAAACCCGTTATGCAGATTCTATTCGAGACGGCATCAATTGCACCCTACTTATAAAGTTTTGCTAGAAGTACAGTAGAAGACAATGCGGTTGATGCATGTTTGTTCTCTCACTACTGTCAAACTCTAATTTGGCACAGTTCATTCCATGCACTCCCCTGGCCGTAGGCTGCGGCGCAGTGGTCTGTCAAGCACTGTACACAGAACAATGGTGGACACCGCTAATTTTACCATGTGCATCAAATGGAATGCAGCATATTGCAAATCTGCCAACGAGATATCCCGGTTATAGACGGTGATGCCCGGGTGCGTTGATTGTTTCATAAGTACGAGTTGAAATCTATTGCTTGATTGACGCACCAATCTACCGGCATTTCAAGAGATTATAATATAGCATAGCATGAGACCTGGACCCGAGGTCATGGGTTTCTGAGGATATGAAAATTTTGACGGTACCCGTGTGTTTTATTTTTGAATATCAGGGTGTTCGTCTTGGAGTAGATCTTGCAATCCCTAAAAAGCCGAGCCCAAGCTCACGGCTCAGAGATACCCTGGTTCTGAGCGATCCTACAGATCTCTGAATATTAATGCACAATTCCGAGATCCGTGAATCCTTTCTGTTAGTGTACGTTCTAGGCCCAGGACATATGGGCAAGCTTTGAGATATGCATCACAAACATTCGGTGCTGGCACTACGACATGCGGTTGGTCAGAAAGGTGTCACAACCTGCACCAAAAGTTTAAAATCATGCACACGGTCAAATGGCTGCTCACGGAAGTCCTAATCAGCAGTAATCTGTTTCGCCAGATCTAGGGTATATCTACTCCATTGCATTGGTATCAATTAAACCGAGATCGGCTTTTAGTGACACGGATCTATCTGGGACGGTTCCGATGGACACATAAAAAAGAACATCAGATAGATGACTAGCATTGACACAATAATATTGATAAACCTTCATACGAATAATAAAAAGTTATTTTTATTTTTTTTGAACCACATCTAGGGCTGAATGGCTAAATAGATCCATCTCTTTGGGGATGGCTGTATTTTTGTTGGTATGCCCAGCCATGTCATATATAAATGACAACAATAATATTCACCACACCATCGCACAACCCGCCACCCGCCATTCTCACCCCGACATCGATTGCATATATTCATGACCCCCAATCGATGTAAGGTAGGTACGGTTATTATTCCTGTGCATGAGAGGGTTGCGTTGGCAGCATTGTCTCGTAATTTCTGAATCATTTTTCTAACCACAATCAGGGCCAAAGTGTCAGCGGTCGGTGTTGTGAGGTCTGGTAACTATCTCTACGTCATCACCAATATGATCAATTGAAATAGCTTTGAGAGTTCAATTGAGAACTATCGCACTGATCTGGCCTAGGTGAGACCGACATACGCAGACGAATCCTGTGCGGCATCAACCCACTCTCCGTCGTTACTGTGCGTTACATTATGCGTCCGTCTGCGGCGGGGTTCGGACCATTTTTTTCGTTGGGTGCAACATGGACATCGAGCTGGGCCTCTGAAACCAATTATCAGACATTAGTCTATGGCCCACACGACATGAAATATTCATTGCCTGCGACACTTGGCGATCGATGAAGGAGATGACACGTTTCGCTCTGCTCGTGATGAAACACGATCAATCATCTACAACATGCAGCGCAGTATGTATCAACCCAGGTCTTATGCTACACAGGAGCTTTAGAGGATCAGTATTGTGTACCTTGACCTTCCCCTACGTTGCGGCACCTTCTGCCAGCGATCGCGGCTTCAAAACCAGTATGCCGCATTTCCGAATTACATGACGCGCAAGGACGGCTTATACGGTTTGCATGGAGAGACCACACAAGATCTACAGAACTTCAATGAATTGCTGTGAAAGCTGCGGAGCCAAGTAAGGGTTCACAATAGATCGTAGCACATAGGTGTCCTGCCTAGTCTATCATCGAAATTGGTCTAGCTGCTGGCCGGGGTGGATGAGTGCATTGCATTCGGAAAGATCGATCGTATCGCTATAGTACCAGAAATTAACATGAACACGCTGGGCATGTGCTCAAGCAGGTGGGTTGTCTCTGAACCCTTTCAGTGGCCCCAGGCCACGGAACCGATTCAGCACCGACAGACTTTGGCTGGCTGGTCCACCTGAGACATGCGTTGACTCGCCGCCTCGCCTTTTTGTTCCAGCTCTAAGACACTGCATGAACATGACAATTTTCACCCCCTTGCTTCCCGCACAATCTGCGGACTAGTTTCCTTTCTGTTACCCACAGACCTCCTTGGATGGGCCTAAATGCAAAAGCAACCAAACTTTAGTACTGCTGAATGAAACCTTACGTAGGAATCCGCAGTGCCATGGGCAGGCGGGGGTAATAATTCAGCATCCTCTTTCCAAGGAGTCATGCAGTTTTGTCTCACCGATTGGCACTGGTGCCCCAACAGGTCTACAGAAGCCGGGAGTAGCGCAAGCAACATAAGCTGTAAGGTCAGGTCGCCAAGGCAGATATGCTCATTAATGAAATAAAATCTCTCCTTTTGGTTTTTATCTGTTTCATTAAGGTCCAATTGCTAGCTCCTGATTTCTGCATATACCATATGATAGGGTCCGCACCATATGGTCGTAAACAGGGCGTAGTACTGATCAGTTGATTCCGCAGTAAAATTGTCAATTCCACAACCGCTCTATAACCGGCCCGCGTGGTCAATGCGATGAATCGATGGCCCATGCCGCATGGGTCTGCCGCCGTTCCACTGTTCTTCTTTAAGCTTGTTGCAGTGGACAGGGCTCTTGATGCTGTGGACGACTGCATGTACATCGATTTACACTTATCGCTCGATGACCTGCAGCAACGAGCAACCAGGAGTAATGGAGGTGTAAAAATAACGGTGGATTATCCGCAATATCCTGGTATCCTCCCGTTGAACTAGGGTTTGTCTTAAGGATTCTTCTGCTGTGAAGATGATCAAACAATTGCCCCTTGATTGTCGGCAGTACTCCAGTTCGGCCAGGTGGGTCCAGGTATACACATGAGAAAAGTGACGTAAAACCGTTGAACTTGAAAGCAACAATGTGCAATACCAAGAGAAATCTCCCATTAGTTGCTACAAGGAATATCAAAGAACAATATAAGTGGATACTGCTGTCAATTTGATGGACCTTTTTTCCCTTAACCTTGTTTCAGCCTCACTCACTGAACCTGCAGTACATCTGTTCACAAGCTTAAGAGCGAAGGTAACACACCCCGGTAAACGGAGCAATTCAATCAATTGGACCCCAGTTGTTTACAATTCTGCTATGCAGTAGTTTTTTTAATACTTTTTGTAGATCGCTGCCATGGCAACCAAACCTCCAAAGCTGCGGCAGCTTCAGATCATGTAGTCGACCTGATCGGGTAAGCTACATGATCTCACTGCCTTAAATGCACAGGGATTTGTTTGGCTTTAATCAAACAGTTGCATGTACATTTTTATCCTTCAGCATATATATTGAATCTAAAAAAAACAAAAACAACAGGTACGCCAGAGTCAAGTCATGGACATCAATAATACTGACAAAATTATCGGTCAAAAATCAAAAAAAAAATAAATAAACATTTTGGTTGTATAAAAATATGTATGCAAAAGTAATAAAAAAGTGCCATTACGACAATTGGTGAATGATTCGTTGACGTTTGAAAACAGGCTGTTGTTGAATGACCGGGGTGAATTGCGGAGACAACAAACCATATTTGCACGAATCTTCATAACCGTCGTCCATAAATGCAGTGTCATGAGCTCGTTTTGAAGTGGATTTCGTAGCCGAAGAACTAGAATGCAATGTCGATACAATAGATGCAGATTGGGTCGTAGCACAAGATGCAAATTCAAACGCTGGAAGTAGCGCATGATTGGAAGTTGGAGGGGTAGCTGGAGCCAGAATTGGTGAGGGCGTTGAAGGACCAATAATTGGAGAACCAGATGCTAATGCAGGCGTTGGACAAGTCAATGGTGGAGGAGCAGCCAAATGCAACAAGTCTAATCGGGCTTCGTCCGCAGTGATTGGGTTTGCCATGACCAGATTGACAAATTGATGCAAAGTAATTCGTCGCAATGGGTTTGGATCAAACACACCGTTCAAAATGTTGTTCATCTGGACAGAGATTTGAGGCATAATTCGTTGCAAAAAGCTTGGGTCTTGGCAGAAAGCCCGATAGGACCGATCTTCAAACATTGTGGCTTTTTTCCAAGGGTTGCGGCCACAAGTCAGGTTCAGCAAGATAATCCCCAATGCCCACACATCACATAAAGCCGAAGAAAACTTGGAGACAATATTCTTGTTAAATCGTTCCGGACTCATATAAAATGACGACCCACATTCAAATTCAGTGGAATACTTGCGCCGCGTGGCAAGGCCAAAATCGGCAATCTGCACTGTCGATCCGTCCTCGCTCACCAAAATGTTCTCTGGTTTCAAGTCACAATGGTACACGCCCCTTGAGTGGCAGTGAATGATAGCCTGTGAGAGCTGGTCAAAAATGCTCTTGATTAGCTTCTCGTTTCCCTGGTACCACTTGAGGTCGGTGATAGCACGGAATAAGTCGCCCTGTTTGAAGTAATCCATCACAACGTATAGCGTATCTGCGGAATCAAAGACTTTGTGAAATGATACGATATTGGGATGATCATGTACCAACGAGTGCAAAGCCACTTCCCGGTACACCCAGTCACCAGTACTGCAGAATCTCATTGCCATTTGGTCGAGAGGCACTGGAGTCACTTTTTCGCATGTTACTGGAACTGCAGTTGATTTCAGTCGTTTTGGAAGGGCCTTGACTGCAAGCTTGGTATTCGTTTTCGAGTCCACGGCCGAATAGACAGTGCCATAAGCACCGGTACCAACAACACCTGTAAGTGTTATAGAGCCGAGTTTGAGGCCAGTTTTATTCCTGCAAGGAGATGCCATGGTATGGTATTAATGAATATGTCTATGAGGAAGGAAAGGATAATGGTGGAGGGTGAGTCCGTGCTATATATATGTTTTAGTATCACCACATTTAAGACGGAAAAAGTAAGAATACAAAAGTAAAAGAAAAGATGCCCCTTTAAATTGCCAACGTGCACATCTGAGGACTGATTGACGGGGAGAAAGAGAGAGAGAGAGAGAGAGAGAGTTTATGTGGGTGTTTGGTGCACAGATATTACTGCTTACTGCACTGTTCATACGTATGATGTGTGAGAGAAAAGCAAGTCTGCGCTTGACACTGGTCATGGCAAACCGTGAAGCCTTTCTTGCATGCAGCAGCCGAGAGCTGGACAGAGTGCAGTGAGCACGAAGCCGTTGCTTTTGAGTAAGTGAAGATCTTTCCACCGACCGGCTAGATGCCGGTAAGGTGGATAGGAGGTCGAAAAGCAACGGACTATGCAATACCTATAGAGGAACTAAAAATAATAATAAAAAAAATAGTCCAACTACGTACACCTGCAAATATCAGGATTACTATCCATCATATGAAGAATCTAAAAGGACTTCGTATCTAGAATACCATAAAGAGGAAAAGCAATTGGACACCATAGTGTTAGAGTTTCCGGACATTCACTCGCCTCTCAAGGGCCAATCGAAAAAGTAAAGGCAGCTCTAAAGCAAGGGGCGGGCCCTATGGGTTCTTCCGCAGGCAGGAACCTAGGATTAAGTTAATAACCTTCTTTGTACTGTATGGATTGTTCACAAGAGAATGGGTCATTTGACATTTCTGTTCTTTGACGTGTCATTATGTATTGTATTGTCTATAAGCATATCGAGCACCGGAAAGCATGCCGAGCGATTGTTAATATAGTCAAATAGGTAAAATTGGAGCATTTGCTTCCGCCAGGATGGAATCTAAACTGAACTACCCACATATCGGAAATCGTATTTCTGCTCTCAATATCATTTTTTTGTTCGATCATGAAAAATTTTCATACCAGGATTAATCTAGGGAGTTTATGCTTGGATATCGATTCGTACCGTAGTTCATGTTCAAGTGCCTTGCAGGTCTGTATTCATACATGTACGAGGATATGAGAATCGGGGCTTTGAAGATGTAGGGGAAAAACGCGTCCAGGTGGCAGTTGCCATGGCGATTTTGACCTAATTGGGAAGTGTAATTGACGCCCGCCCCAGGAGGCGCGTTCTGGGCTCGGTGACGCGTTGATTTTTTACTCCTTCCTACTACTAGTACTAGACAAAAGAACTCGTCACAAGATGAGTGTCTTTGAGTCTGTTCTACTTTGCTGGTTGTCGTAACAATCCACATGTTTCGAATGAATATCGTCATTGAGTAAATGTAACCGTACTGTTGCTGAGTCAAGAATGGCTGGGTGTAAACCCACTGTTGTGGTAACTCGGTCTCCGTTAGTTGGTCGAGCTGCATGACAGTGCGCTGGCGCTAGCAGTATCGGGTTCTACTCAGCCAATAGCACATTAGGGCCGCATGGAGATCCGTAAAAGTTGAGGTACAGGATTAAGAGACGGGGCTGATTTGCAAACGACTCTCCTATAAAAACGGCGAATAGACGGTGCTTAGGTTAAGACCTATAAATTTGAAACACTCCTAAGATCGGAGGATCAAAAAGGGTCCGCTAGCACAGTTGTTTTAGATTCCACCAGCTTTGACCGCTGTACCCTGGACGGTGAATCCTGCCTGATTAACAGGCGGTTCAGTGGTAATGTGCAACCTGTGGGGGTGATGTACATGAACATGGGAATGCATGAAACGAGAAATCATCACCAATTGCCCTGTAAAAAGAGAAGTGGAGTGGAGTGACGAAATGCCTAAAAAAACGTTGTACATTGCAGCTAATGATCTACGATCGCTTGCGTTTTTTCCTGCAGTGGGAGACGAGATTTTCAAAACATTTTCACCTGCAGTCTCAATATGGGGGAGACTTCGCTGCTAACTAAGCTTAGCTCTCAGCTGGCATGCATGCAATTACGTAAATTTTTGGAACCAATTCAATTTGTTTTTCTCATTCAATAAATTTAAATTTCTGTGCCTAGATCAGGGGTGTCGACTAGATACCAATACCAAGACCGTTACCGCACGCACAGATATAGATTGGCTATAGGGGTATAATCTCAATTGATACGGCATCTTGATCAAATCAATCTCTTTTGGCTGCGCACATATGATGATGGCTGAGCTGCGTGCAAGGATGTCTACATGTCAACAACAACAACAGTAACGAAGATCAGCATTGATAGGTGCCATGTTTTGACAGCATGAGCTATGCGGTCCCTCGGCACCTCCTGAATTTTTCAATTGCTCGCAGCCCCAACTGTATCAGGTTGCATCTGATCAGATGGAGATATGTCCTGCACTGCAAAATCTGATGATTTCTGCAGTCCACAGTACGGTTATGCATTGCAAATCATTTCAATCTATAGGGAGCTGCTTAGGGATGTCTCCACCTGGAATTTTAAAACATCATCACACTCCTCCACTTAAAAAAGTGAAACCAATTCAATTCATTCCGGTTGAAATTACGAAACAATTCTAAAACCACTTTGCCAATGTACCTGGAAGTTTCTCCTGAATTGATTGAGTGAAAAAATTTTCATGATAGTATACAAGCTACTAGACGAAGAAATTTACCAGTTGATCTATATCTACGGAACGGTTTTTTATTTTTGCCCATCGGTCTAGTCTTGGTAAATCCAGGATATGGATGGGATCAAATTTAAGGGAAAGGAAAGGGCCTAAACTGAGATTCAGGGATGTTCAAGCTGTGATGATCCAACCGTTTTGTTTCGAGTGGCATGGAGCCGTGGGACCGGTTGCTTGATCTCCCTACGCCGCGGCGATCAGTGGCCCACTGCACAGACTTCCCTGACTGCGTCCGCTGGTACCAACTGGCTGGAATGTACAAGGTTTTAGACTTATCTGAGGCGAGCGATATTGGCTCATCAATCAAATAATTCTGTCGCTCATTTTCCTTTTTAACATTGGTGCATATTGCATTGTCGGAACCCATGGATATCCGAACAGATCTCAATCACATCTTAAACCCGTCCACCCGTTTTGTTTATGAAATTATTTGAAGGTGGTGGGATTGTTTTGATTTGCCTTAACTAGCCTCCCAGCCCGCGCTGGCAATTGCCACTCTTCCTCGCCACCGAATTTCCCAGCGCGTTGGAATTTCCTGGAAGGGGTGTCCCAGCGGCAGCGGCCGCCTTCTCAAATCTTAATTAACCCCAGGGAATTGGGATCAATGTCGGCAGGTGGCGTACATTTTACTACACCCCCACAACAAATCTGTGCAGTATCTGATTTCAATGCAGCAATCCGGGACTGAGGACCAAACGGCACGATGTTGGATTTGCCTAGGAAGACCTAGCGAAGATGAGGAATTACAACTCACTGACTTGTGGAAACATCCTTGTAAATGCCAAAGCATGATTGCTCATGAGGGATGTTTGCTGGAATGGCAAAACGAAGAAACAAGTAAAGGGAAGAAGCTACAATGTCCGCAATGCCAAAAATCGATCAGGGTAGTCCACCCGTTGAATTACTCGTTAGTGCGTCTACGAGACTTCACGGACCGGCTTTGTTTAAACGGATATCAGCTAATGTTTTTTGCGTCGGTCGGCGGAACCGTCGTGGTTACTGTATACAGTGTACTGTACACGATCGGCGCCAATACTATTCGTTCTATCTGTCCTCCAGATATGGCCATGCGACTGCTGGGAATTGTAGTATCGGCGGATCGTGTCGAGGTGTCGTCGCCAACTTTGCGCAAAATGATGTTGATTCCGACCTTGCCGATGCTGTTGGTGTTCTCTGGAGCGAGATCAAAAACGTACGACGTGATCAGTACGCTTTTGCCATGGGCTCTTGCCACCAGCAGTCAATATGCTCCATGGAAATTCACTGGTGCCCGGTTCACCATGGCCATGCTGCCGTTAGCTCGAATTGCATACCAACGACTGTATGACGCAGCAATCGATCCATTGATCATGAAGTTCGCATCACAGGCACGGCCAAGCTTCCGGCAGCAACTAGAAGATGAGCAGGTGGCCGCGGCACTGGAGGATGGAGATCCCAACAATCATGGCGTCAACTTCAACGAAGGCGGTATCAACATTCGTCTTGTCGTAAACAATGAACAGGACCAAGCATTACAGAACCACATGGATGAGCTTCGAAGGGAAGAGGAAGAATTGCGACAAATGGACGAGGAAGAGGGTTTCGCCAATCGAATGGTTCTACGAGCATTGGATTGGCTGATCAATGTGATCGATCCACCGCCACAACAACCGGCAGACCAACAACAGCAGGCGCAGCGTCATAACCAGCAGCAGGATATACAGCAACAACCAGGAGATGAAGGACAGCACCAGAATAACCACGGAATGCAGCCACGAGCACATGCTGGTGATTGGATTATTGGCCAGCGATTCATTACATTGCGAATAGGCAATGCGTTAGCTTGGCCATATTTTGGTGGACTTGTGGGGATTTTGCTTTCCAAGATTCCGATTTTCCGTCAATTGGTTCCAAATCCATTCAACCGAAACATCATTGGTGCAGCAATGGTGGTGCTGACGAGGGATCTTGTCAATCTTTCTACTGCATATTTCAGAGCCCAGCAAATGTCCAAGCGACGAGTTTTGAACTATTACGAAAAGTCGCCTTAAAAACTAGGTAGTTTCAAATTGCATTGTATTTATTTTTCTGGGTCTCCTGCTGTTCAAAGTCACAGAAAAGGAAAAAAGCCGAGCAGGCTGTCCCTGAGTCAAACAAATGTTGTTGATGATGAGCCGCAGTTAATTTAAACAAGTTACCCGGCTGATGCGGGACGATGCCGGACGGGCTGCACATTGGGAAAAGTATGAGAACAAAATTTGGTGCCATGAACGTTGTCCTCTTTACAACCAAAAATACATCAGCACCACTGGCACAGGGGTAGTCACAAGCCATGATATACGAAGCCGCAAAGGATGCAGAACATGGGACCAAGGACTCGACCACTACCACATCGTCGTCTGGCCCGGGTCCGGGTGGTCGTATGATCGAGGAGTTGAGTTCAAATGAGGATATACATACCGAAGTTAGTGATTTGGTTTCGATAGCAGCGGCAGCAGCTAGTATCGATCCGGCAATTGGGCTTGAGCATCAAGAATTGCGAGATGCACTCCAAAACGAGAATAGCAATGGTCGCAATGGCAACCACGCATCTACCAACAAGGAAACCGACGCAAACGATGAAAACAAGGACCTCGACGCAGATTACAGCCGCGATGAGTACGAGAAGCTTGAAGCGGTAAAAAGTGATGCCGAGTCATCAACGACAACCGATTCCAAAAAAGTCTGCAAGTTTTGCGGGAAAAGATTCTCGCATCCGGGGTCGTTAGGACGACATCTTGATCTCAAAAGAGGCAGTCGGCAGCATCCTGCAGAGCTGGTTGACGGCATCCGGGGGGATGTGAAACGGCGCGGCGACATGACTGAGATCAAAGCGCGTCGAGCCAAGCGGGCGAAACTATACAATTCGCGAGATGATGTTAAAGAAAGAGCCAAAATAAGGCGAAGAACAAAGGAGCGTTCGGATAAGGCTCAAGAAATCGCCAAAACTCATTTCATTTCCCGAATTGGCGTTCCAACATTACCGCCGCATCCGTCGTTTGCCAACGTTGTACTTTATTTCTTGCCTCCATCGCACTGGCCACATGACCCACCGACAAAACAAACGTTTGATTCACTCGAAACGGTGCTGGAAGAGCTCAAGACAAGTTCCACTGATGATGAACACGAAAGTTTCAAAACGCGACTCGAGGTGGCGTTCGAACAATGGGGTCGAATGAATTTTCAATCGAAACAGGAAATTTGGGCCCGGGAGCAGCGAAGGGCTGCTGAAGCTGCATTAGGTAAAATTAGTTTATACGATCTAGGCACTCGTGAGCAGTGGCTACATGCTGAACAGCAGCGTGTTGTCGAGGTAATGGCTGCGGAAGTCGATCCAGAACAGCTTCGAGAGGAGCGACGCGCACAAGAAGAGGATGACGATGAGTCGTGAATAATTATGAGAGAATAAACTTTATGCTACAGATGCCAGATATGAGTTCATATGGCGATCAAATTGGTCGCATCGGATTGGCATGTCCAACTGATAGAATGGGTTTTTCATGACATCGTCGGAAAAGATTTGGTAAATCCTGTTGACAATTGCATCAGGTTGATATTGTCCAATGTCGGTAATTACCACAAATTTAATGCCCGTTATCGTCTGGAAACAATGCAGTGTATATTTTTCCGTTTCCATACTCTCGAGTCCGCTCGATGAGCCGCTGGGGGATATCCGTGAGGTCAATGCATGCACCGAGTGGAAAGTGCCGGCCATCACCAAATACTCATTCGTATTCAATTTCGTCAGGCCCTGACGAAAGTCCCTCTAGATCAGTTAGCCAACTATTAAACAGTCCTCATACCTGAAATATTAGCCCGCCGGCTTTGTTTAATATATACACAGACAGAACGGCCATTGCGAATGGTGAATAGTTGTTATAGTTAACAGACCGGCCGGCCAGCTAGCGTTCCCAAGCTCCAGGCTCCAGGCACCATCTCCAGGCCAAGCCATTATTCCGGGTAAAGAGGAACGAAATACCACACCGGAAAGGGTCACGCGCCCCCTGGCTGCTGCTCCCCCTTATAGTCTAAGCGCTACGATCTTAGACGCGCACGTCGTTATTCGCTCAAAGTCCCAACCAGCAAACAGTGCCTCCCTCCCCTTTCTTTCCCTCCCTTTCCTTCTCCCTACAATCTCATTCTTTCACTTGTCTACTCGCGGTTCATTGATTCTTGTTGTTTGTCAATTGATTCGAAAACTATACCATCTATACTCCATCTTTTTTTTTTCTTTCGCATTACTGTAATTCTCCGATACATTCACCATGGCGACTGAGGTATGTTGTGATTTGGCGAAACGCTGAGACGGGGTGTTCCTCTGGGGCGAAAGTGTGTTTTGTTTATGTTTTGTGGCGCTTGCTGCTGCTGGCCCAGCACTCGCTTTGTGTGTGCGAAATATCCACGACAACCAAAAATGAACACATTATTACGATCCAGGGGCAAACGATTTTTGTTTTTCAACTGCTAACAGTTACTACTAGAGAGAAACCAACACTTTCCTTGCTCGACTTTGTGAGCAAGCCGAGCGATATGACGAGATGGTCTCGTACATCAAGAACGTTGCCAAATCGGGCGAAGAATTGACCACTGACGAACGAAATTTGCTTTCGGTTGCTTATAAGAACGTTATTGGAACACGTCGGGCCAGCTGGAGACACATGCTCTCGATAGAGCAAAAGGAAGAAGCCAAGAATGCCACCCATCACGTTGAACAGGTCAAGGAATACAAGGCCAAGATTGAACAGGAATTGGAAGATGTGTGCAATGACGTGTTGGATGTTTTGACCGACCACTTGTTGCCAAAGGCTGAATCGGGGGAATCCAAGGTGTTCTACTACAAGATGAAGGGTGATTACCACCGATATTTGGCTGAAATTGCCAGCGGTGACAAGAAGAAGGATGCTGCCTCAGCTGCTCACGATTCTTATCGAAAGGCCACTGATGTTGCTCAGACCGACTTGAGCCCAACTCATCCAATTCGATTGGGTCTTGCCTTGAACTTTTCAGTGTTTTATTACGAAATTTTGAACTCACCAGCTCGAGCTTGCCACTTGGCCAAGCAAGCATTCGATGATGCTATTGCTGAATTGGATTCCTTGTCTGAAGAATCTTACCGAGATTCCACGTTGATTATGCAATTGTTGCGAGACAACTTGACTTTCTGGCAAAACGACTTGGAGAACTTGAACCAAGAAGGTGCTGCTGCTGGCGAAGGTTCTGAGGGTGCTGCTGCTGGCGAAGAAGCTGCTCCAAAGGAAGAAGCCGCTAAGGAAGAAGCCAAGGAGTAAATATTCCAAAGTAGAAATGTTGTTTTTGTCTTGTTTTGTAGGGTTTTCATGTTTTTTTTGTCTTTCATTTTTTTTTTTTTTTTTCTATTTGGTATCACGTAACGTTTTGTTCCTTGATACTTCGTGACAAGACGCGTATGATGATGCAAGGGTTTCCCGACAATTTATTCACACAAAGTAGTATCACGATTCCAGGCACTATTATTGTAACGATATGTGAAATTGTCGATGTTTCAACTAGTAAATACAACTTGGTTCAAAAGCTGAAGGAGCAAATGATAAAATCTACAGGGCAAGGTACACAACGCCGAGAACTGCGGGATGCCCCTGAAGAAGATGATGAGCAGCAGCATCCACAACGAGAAGATTCGTTTACCGCGCAGCAAAATGGCCGAGGTAATCAGTATTGCAAAATGGTTCTTCAAGATTGTAATCAAAAATTGTGTTTCGCGTTTGAATTGAAGAAGATTCCGCGTCTTTCAATGGACACCATGCTCGGCACTAAGTTGAAATTGGCCGACGTGCAATCGAGTCGAGGAATGCTATTACTAAAGCCCACAAACACTCAGATATTACATGACACTGGCATTGAAGAATGGGAAAATGTGAAAAACTCGCAATTGCTGAATAAATTGGAATCACTGCTACAGAACAAAGGTGAAAACTAGCTGTTTATTTCTTACCTAGCCGGGTGGCCACGTTGGTGGCTTCTTCCACAGATCGAGCCACAGCAGATCGCACCTTGTTATCCTCCATCACCATCAATCCACTGATTGTAGTACCACCTGGAGTGCATACAGACGTTCGCAATACAGCAGGGTTTTGATTTTCAACTTGGACCATGTCACCGGCACCTTTCATCACTTGAGCAGCGCACTGTTCCGCAAGCTTGTATGGCATTCCCATCTTGACAGCACCATCAATCATAGCCTCCATGACCAAGTAGCAGAAAGCAGGGCCGGATCCACACAGGGCAGTTGCGACATCTTGATGCTTTTCCTCCAAAAACAAGCATTTGCCGGTGTTGTTGAAGATCCAGTCGACAGTCTTTTGCACTGAATCGCTGACACCAGCTTCAGGGAATGACACCACTGTCATACCAGAGCCAATTTTGGATGGAGTATTCGTCATAGCTCGAGCAATTACAGCGTCTTGGTGAGTCAATTCTTTCAGAGTTTCGATAGTTTTGCCTGCTAGCAAACTCACTACCAACTTGCCTTTGAACAATTCTCTTGGAATTGGCTTGAGCACTTTTTCAGCCATGAATGGTTTACATCCGAGAATGATTACGTCGGATTCCTCGACAAGCTTGTTGTTTTCTTGTTGATAAACAGTCAATTGGCTGCCATATGTTGAAGTCAACCGCTCAGCCGATCCTTTGCTGTTGACAGCAGCAAGAAACTTGCCCGGGGTGATCTCGTTAGCATTGATTTTACCCTTGTTTGTGGTTTCAATCATGGCATTGAGCACTGCAGTGCCCATAGTGCCGCAGCCAAGAACGCCAACAGTGTAATCCTTTTTAATTGTAATGCTCATCTGTATGAAGTGATTGTTAGAATGGCACAAATGTATGACGTTGTGTGTGGATCTGGCCAATTGCGGGTCGAGCGCAGGTCTGGATGCGGAGAAAGCACCGTTCCAGCTTATCGTCCCTGCGGTCAGTGACGGTTTATGAACAGTTCAATTGGCAGCCATTTCAACTTAATAAGATTCTGAAGTGCACTGTAATTCAAAAAAAGCTATATTGTGGAATCGTAGTACGGCGCATTTCTTGATATGATCGTTTGTCAGTGAGCCCCATGCGGCGATTCGTGCCTCCACCTCCCTTCATCGAGTCCATAGGTGGTTCATAAAGGCCATATCGGTTAACAATATACCAAAGAAAAAAAAAGACTGAATAGATTGTTTCAGCCTGATTTTTTTGGTTTTACAAGCGCATTCGCTTCGTTTTGCCGTTTCCACACTAGTAGTTACTCTCAAGGAGCAGCCAGTGTCGCTCCATCAGGAGAACCAACACAATATATGTCACATAGGGTATTATACCGGACATGTGCTAGAAATGTTTAACATAGACTGCATCATACTTTACTTGTGAAAACTGAAAATTAATATAAGCGAATTCATAGATCCAAGTCGCTTGGCATATACCGCTTACCCGGCCTATTCCCCACATGCGCCGCCGCCGCGGCCGGCCGGCCAGACTATAGACAAAAGGTGTGGCTCTTTTTTTCTCATGTCCTTCTCTCCAAACTCTAACCCGATTGTCCACCTCACACCACTGATTGCGTAGGTTTTTCACGACGACACATGTTTGGCAAGATCCAGGGGCTTCAAAGCGACGTCGAAGTCAAGCCCAAGGAGCCATATACAGACTCTACCAAAGCTGGGCGGTTGTTCGGCCTCACAACGGCCCCTACGCTTTATCCGACCCCAACCGAATTTGAAGATCCGTATGCATACATCAAAAGCCTCGAAAAGATTGGTTCGCAATATGGCATTGTCAAAGTCGTACCACCAGCAAGTTGGCGGCCCAAATTCCGACTAGATACCGGTAAGTTTATATTCAAGACAAGAAAGCAAAAGTTGCAGACCCTGGGGGCAGTCACCCGAGCCACAATGGCATGGATTGATCGTATGGGCATGTATCAACTGATGCAACGAGCACTTGCTGGAATTAAATATCAGCAACTTGAAAAGTGGCCAGTGGTGAACGGCCACCGGATCAACATGTACAAACTCAAGTGCTTGGTGGATGGGCTAGGCGGCTTCGAACAAGTGACTAGAACGAATGCTTGGATTGCAGTAGCTATACGGATGGAATTGACCGACAATTACCAGGATTTGAAATCTGCACTAGAATTGTTCATGCTCTATCAGGACATCATCCGTCCATATGAATATTATCTCGACACAGTAGTTAAATCCAAGGTCTTCAAAGATCTGGTGGTTGATTTCAAGAGGCAGGAAGTGACTCCTCCACCGGATGTGACTGTAGAAGCGAATGTCAGTGATAGAGACGACGATTACGATGAGGAACGACATGCAAAGCGGCGCAAACTGAACAACAGCCGCATGGCTAACATGAAAACTGATCGATACGAAAGTGAGAGCAGTGGCTCTGAGTCTGACGACGAAGAATCGGAATGTTTTGTATGCAAGAAGCGAGGTGAACCAGAGCTTGAATGCGCCAATAAGGACTGCGAAAGAGAGTACCACTTCGATTGTTTGGGCAGCGATTTGGCGCTGTGTTACAAGAGTGACATCCCCTCAAAATGGTACTGCCCGCGATGCATTGTAGGTACTGGTGAGTTTTTCTTTGACGAAGGTGAGGAGTACACTCTTGACGAGTTTAAAGACCAAGCAGACGAGTTCAGAGAAGATTATTTTCAAAAGAAGTTTCAGGTTGAGGATCCTGACGAAGAGAATGTGGACAGGGCAGAGTCGCTAGTGGAGGAACAATTTTGGAAACATGTGGATGATTGGAGTTGTGATATTGAAGTGGAGTATGGGGCTGATGTTCAGTCTGATGTAAAAGGCTCTGGATTTCCTAGAATCACTGAGCATGCCCGAGATCCATATTCGAAGGACATGTGGAATTTGAACAACTTTCCCAAACACAAGAAATCATTATTCAACATGATGAAAGACATTTCAGGAGTTACAACGCCATGGGGTTATGTGGGAATGATGTTTTCGGCATTCTGTTGGCACTCTGAGGACCATTATGCATATTCAGTCAATTATCAACACTTTGGCAATACCAAGACCTGGTACGGTATACCGGGCCAATACGCAGAAGCATTTGAAAAAGCTAGTAAGGACATTGTACCTGAACTATTTGCCAAGCAACCAGATATTCTCTTTCAAAGAGCTACCATGATCTCGCCTGAGGTATTGGCGAAATATGGCATTCCTGTGCATGTCGTAGATCAGCATGCAGGGCAATTTGTGATTACGTTCCCCAAAGCATACCACTGCGGCTTCAATCATGGATTCAACTACAACGAAGCAGTCAACTATGCGCCCCCGGAATGGATTCCATACTCCTACGAATCAATGGTTTCGTATCGTCATCAGAAACGCCAGCCACTATTCAGTCATGATAAGTTGCTGGTAAAAACGGCTGAACGCGACACCTCACCAGAGACCGCCGCATGGCTGCTCCCTCATTTAATACGCCTTGCACAACAAGAAGACAATGACCGGAAACGAGTCAAGCGGCTTTTTCCGCATGTGCAAGTAGAGCTTATCCAAAGTGATGCCACTGATGAAAAGATTTATCAGTGCAGCGTGTGTAACACTATCTCGTACTTGTCTCGAGTGGTGATCACCCAGGATGTCGACGTTGATGCTGATGGTGACAGTGAGGTTGAAGAAGAAGAAAGCAAAGTGTATTGCTTGTACCATTTGCCTGATCCAAGCTCTGTTAGCCATAACGCTAAATTAGCTCTCGAGATGCGTGTGTATTCGAAAGAGCTCAAAGCCCTATGTAAAGAAGTCGAGGAACGGCTCGAGGACAGTGATGACAGTGGGAAATGAAAATCCTGAAGATATATTTATGTATATGCCTTAACTAACTTATTGAAACGTGTTGAACGAATTTTGCTTACTATTACAATGTGTGCGGCGTACGAACGGCTGTATTCGGATAAGATAAAATTTCATTCTTCTATCAATGTATAATACACTTATTCGAGCAATACCCGCCACAATTCCTGGTCATTGAAATAATCGTGATGAATTACAGAAACCAGGTGGTAGTTATCGTGGATACTCTTCAACAACGCTGCTGAGGGTGAGCCTGGTTGGTAAAGCCGTTGCCATTCTTGCCAAATGCTGAAACTTTCATCTCGCCATGCCTTGAATGACTCTTCTTCGATAATTGTACTCTGAAGAATTTCACGGTTTGGGAACACCCCCCAGGTAACTACATTTGACGAGCCATTTGACAAGTTACTGGAGAAATTGCCGAAACTGTCGCCTTCATAGTACGTGATATCTTCATTTTCCTCCAACTTTGGCTTCAGCTTTTTCCATCCTTCATTGCTAATGAAGAACTCAACAAAAGCCTTTTGGAAAGTATGACCATTCTTAGGTCCCCAGCCGAAAATCCTGTCACTGCTCTTGGCACAGTTACCTGTGGCTGGCTGCGACGCCATAGTCCACAACCCCTGCTCATTCAGTTGCACAAGTTCTTCTTGGATCATGGCAGTTTCACCAGACAGCTTTTGGTCCGACCATGGCAGAACGTCAAGCTCGTTCGTAATATGCTTCAGGAACAATTTTGTGATATCTTCATGCTTGGTTGGATGACCCCAGTATTCAATTGCCTGGTCGTTACCAAGATGCAACGTCGGACCATACCCATCAATTTCACCGTAAGCTGGAGACTTACTGTTACCAAATCTACCATTAGGAAAATCATCCCAAGTCGCTTCGCGTCCAAGTTCGCCCTTGCCGGTTGAAACAGACACTGCCGGGGCCTTGTTGGGGATCACATGCGGCTCAGCAGCCTCAGCTTGTAGTAGTGCCTCTTTCGAAGCAAGCTGAGTTTTTTCTAGAATACGGGCAACTGATTTTTCCAAGTTGAGCGTATAGAAGTGATATCCCTTGATCATTTTTGATCGTTTCTGCAGTTGTGAAATAATATCGGAGATTAAGTCCACCCCAAATTGCTTCACTTGATCGTCATCCCCCACTGGGATCTTCTCGATCTGCTCCAGAACATCTTTTGGAATTGAAGCATGTGAGAGTTTTGCAGCTCTAATGAAACTCTGGTATGTATTCACAGGCATCAGACCAGGAATCACAGGAATATCTTTGAAAATACCCGATGGGTGCTCCAGTAGCAGCTTTTCGTAGTGCATAAACTTGTCGACGTCGTAGAACAATTGGGTGATAATGAAGTCAGCACCGGCTTGAATCTTTTCAACTAAATATGGAATATCATGTTCCGGGCTCTGATTGGTAGTATCGACCCCGTCGACATGGCCCTCCGGGTACCCAGCAACGCCGATGCAGAAGTCATCGCCGTGTCTTTGTCGGATATATTTGACCAAATCTGACGCATGGCTGAATGTCGAGTCACTAGGAGCCCAAGCATATTCAGCTCCTCGTGGCGGATCACCTCTCAAAGCAAGAATATTCTTGATACCTGCTTTCTTGGCCTGATCTAATGCGTTATCAATCAGTGCATGATCCATATTCGTGCACGTCAAATGTAAACATGTGTTAAGACCAAGCTCTTGACTACACATGGCCGCAATTGCTAGTGATTTCTCGCTAGTTGAGCCGCCTGCACCCCAAGTAACGGTAATGAACAGTGGCCCTAGTTTGGCCATTCGTTCAATACGGGCTGAAAGGTTTTGTGTGCCCTGATATTGTTAGATTTTACCTCCAACCAAAATACATACCGCTTCAGTTTTTGGAGTGAAGAATTCATATGAATAATATTGCTGGCCTGGTTCTAGACCGGCAATCAGCTCTTTGACCGTCTTCATGATTAAAATGCAGATGTGTAGGCGGGGGAAAGATCAAAATTTTGACTCGTCATGATCTGGCGAGCTAGCGAGCTTGGGAATGGCGGACCCCGAGTAGTGGGGTGCCGAGTGCCGAGTAAAATGTTCCGTTGATGAGATCAGAATGCGTCCGGAGCCTGCAACCTCTAATTTGAGACAAAGCATTAGAGATATATAAGATTTTGAGTGTTATCGGAAATCATTGTGAATGCTGCAATGTTATCCATCTCACTGGCAACGGCTTTCCGCCATGACGAAGAAGCATTGATGCTGACAGTGGCACGGCTGTCGGCGCGGGTCCCAAAATCTGGACGTGTGCCACTCGCGACTGTGCTTAGTCTTACATCGCACAATGGACGATGACGACTTGTTTGTTCAACCGACTGATCCTGGCCAGATTTACGATGGTGACCGAATGATTAGTGGTGCTGAAGCCAGTAGGCAACAGCAAGAGGATGACGAACATCAAAAGGCAGAATTGGCGTTAGAAGAAGCACAAAAACCTATCGAGCCTGCCAGTGCTCACCATGTAACGACGTCACTGAGCCTGCCATTCCAACAGAAAATGGTCACTGATATGCTTGCTGAAGACGGGCTATTGATCCTAGCCAGAGGTATGGGCTTGTTACATATAACAGTAAACTTGGTTCATTGCTTGGATGTCATTGGAATGGACACTCGACCGAAACAAGCGGGCCAACCAGCTGAGAATAGCCTGGTGATAGTAGTCGGAGCAGCTGACAATGACAATGAGAAAATTAAAGAGGGTATCAGAGATCTGGCTACATTAGACGGGTTGAATGTACCTGCTGACGAGTTTGACGACGAAAAGCTTGAACATCGACAACGGCGTGGATTGACGGTATTTAACGACAGCGTGATTAAATCCAAACGGCAACGTGCATATGCAAAAGGAGGGGTGTTTTCAGTAAGCAGTGTAATTATGGTGGCAGACATGCTGAATGGAACTATAGACCGGAAACATATCACTGGGATTGTGGTTTTGAATGCGCATCGAGTAAGGGAAGATTCGAATGTGGCGTTTTTGCTGAATTTATATCGTGACTCGAACAAAGCAGGGTTTATTAAGGCATTGTCTGACCAACCAGAGCGGTTTTCAACTGGGTTTTCAGCATTGACCAAGCACCTCAAATGGCTTCGGGTGCGGCGGTTGTGGTTGTGGCCCCGTTTCCATGTAAAGGTTCGGCAAGCTCTGGACTCTAACCGGGACGTTATAGAAGTAGCGGTATGGCCGACAGATACTATGATGGAAGTTGGCAAGAATTTGAGAGCGATAATGGAGAGCTGCCTGTCACAGCTGCGGCAGTTGAGTGTTGTGAAGCAAAATGTCGAAGGTGCCAACGAGAACTGGACGATTGATAGCGCCATTTTGAAAAACTTTATGGGTATCATTCGGTCCAGTTTGGGTCCGGTGTGGCATCAAATGAAGTCAAGGAACCGACAGCTTGTCTACGATATTGGCGAGTTACTTCATTTGCTCGAGCGCTCAACCACTTCAAGCTCCGTTTTATTTTTGACAGATCTAACTTGCATGCATCGATTAGCAAGAATTTCTTTACTCAAAGGTCATACGTCATGGATTGAACATCCAGCAGCAGACCAGTTACTCAAAACAGCACGGCATCGGGTACTAGAGGACAGGATCGAAGAACCGCCCAAATGGGACCAGCTTGGTCGGATTCTAGACGAGATTGCCACCGAACAACAGCACAATTTGCGAGCAAACCAAATGAATGGACCAGTTTTGATCATGTGCAGTTCATTTGTCACGGAGCTTCGATGTGCTATTGCAAACATGCGGAAAAAAGACAATGTTTTCTCTGCCCAGCAATATTTGCAAAGCAGAAAACGTCGATTTAACGAGTGGTCTAAAAGCTTGGTAAACATTCAATCGTTATACCAATCTGGCATGTCGATGCAGCAGGTCAAGGCAGTTGCCAATCAGCCCAAAGTCACAAATACTTCTACTGCTGTTGCTGGACAGCGTGTTGGCTTCCAGAAACGCCGCAGGGTGCGAGGCGGTGCGGCGTTAGCGGTCGGAAATCGAAACGAGCCCGACTCTGATACGCCCTCAGCACGAGATGAAATGGTACCGTTGGAGAATGTTGTGGATGCTGTTGACAACGAAGAAATACTGGTTGAGGATATTGTTGAGCTAGAGAATGTCTCTATTAACAGCGGGGATGACATTGATGAAAGCTCAGTTCAAGTGGTGGACGTGAGCGATCTAGTGGTAGTCGAATCCTATGACCCTTCGGAGGATGAGACAATTCTTGACGAACTACAGCCGTCGTATATTATCATTTATGAGCCTGACTTGGCGTTCATTCGTCGCGTCGAGGAATACCGATTCACACACTCTGCCAAGGTCTATTTCATGTATTACAAAGACTCCGTAGAGGAACAGCGGTTTTTAGCTGCAGTACGGCGGGAAAAGGACACATTCACCAGTTTAATCCACGAAAAGGCCAAAATGCCGATTGTGATTGACGACGAGCCCATACTTGGAGAAGGCATGGGGATACTTCGTACCGTCAGCTCACGGATCGCTGGTGGCCAGCTTCAAGTCGAGTCCGACCCACCGCGTGTTATTGTCGACTCTCGGGAAATTAAGTCGTCATTACCATATCAGATTTACAAACACAAGTGTGAAGTGATACCTGCGACCCTGACAGTCGGCGACTACGTTCTAACTCCTGACATTTGTGTGGAGCGGAAAAGTATCAGCGATTTGGTGGGCAGCTTGAACTCTGGCCGGTTATACAAGCAATGCATTGAAATGTGCAAATACTACGACTTGCCTACATTATTAATTGAATTTGACGAAGCAAAGTCTTTTTCGAGCTTGTCCATGGACGAGACTGAACGAATGAAGAACACAGAGATGGATCGATTCCTCCAAGAAAGCGTGCAGTCCAAGCTCACACTGCTGTTCCTCACGTTCCCCAAGCTGCAATGCATCTGGTCTTCTAGCCCGTTTCAAACAGCGGAAATTTTTATGGACTTGAAGCTTCAGCGCAAAGAGCCTAGCGTTGAACAAGCACTTGGTTACGGTAGGCGTCGACAGGCTGCACATGAAAATGACGATGAGCAGGTAGAAGTTGAGAACGATGAAGCAATCACCATGCTACAAAGTATTCCTGGTATCAATCATGTGAACTACCGCAAGGTCGTTGACAAGGTCAAGAACTTGAAAGAGCTGTGTACCATGTCTGAGCCCGAGCTGGTGGAGATTATTGGCAAGCAGGCTGCACGCAGCGTTTCGCAGTTCTTGCGTACTCAATCGGCAAAATAGCATTTGTATATATATTTTAATTTATTTTACACGCACAGGTTCAACAACTCGTCTAGCTGGCCAGATTTGGCACACATATCGTAGAATAGCCCGGTCTTGTCTTCCAAGAGGGACTTTGGCGTATCGTACTGGGCCACTGTGCCATTTTCAAGCACCAGCACCTTGTCGTAATCGATAATGCTGTTGAGCCGGTGCGCAATCGTCATCAACGTGCAATCGGCAAACTCCTGGCGGATGGTTTGCTGCACTTTGGCATCAGTATCGTAGTCGATTGATGCGGTGGCCTCGTCAAGTAGAAGAATCTTGGGTCTTTTAAGCAGTGCTCGGGCCAGACAAACCAACTGGCGCTGGCCTTGCGACAGGTTTTGGCCGTACTCCACAATTTCCGAGTCGAGGTTTTCAAATTGGTTCGTGTTGCCAGAATCAGAAGCGGCACCACCAAGCAGGTGCACCCGTCTTAACGATTCAAACAACTGGTCATCGGAATATTCGTCGAATGGGTCAAGGTTGGTCCGAATGGTGCCTGAGAGTAAGGTTGGATCTTGTGGGATGATCGCCAGGGCGCGCCGCAACCCGTCGAGCCGCAGCGAGGCAATGTCAACCCCATCAATCTCGATCTGGCCATCGAAAACCTCCTGAAATCGGAAAATGGAGGTTATGATAGTGGACTTCCCAGCACCAGTGCGGCCAACAATCCCGATCTTGGAACCTGGATGCACGTTGAACGACACCTGTTTGATCACCAACGGTAGCTCTGGAGCGTATCTCAGCGACACGTTTTTGAATTCGACTTTACCAGCGGATGGCCAGTTCAGAGGAAGTTCACATCCCTGTTGAGGCTCAGATGGCAGTGTCAAGTATTGACGAATACGCTCCATCGAGTTCATGTTAAGCTCAAGCTGTGAGTACATCCGCACCATGTGGTTCATGATCTCACCAAAGGTCAAAGCATATGACAACGACAGCCCGGCCATTCCTGAATCCAGTCGATACGCATTCATGACAATAAAGGCACTAGCTCCGAGCGATACCATCGCTGAGCACAGCTCAATCCGGAAATCAAACCATTGATTCATCAAAGTCAAGCACCAATCTGGCCGGTTATAATAGTCGAGCTTGTTCAAGTTCTCATTGACGAATACATCCGATTGGCCATATGCCCGAACAGTGACAACTCCGCCAAGAGTCTGGCCGAAATAATCAAAAATTGGTGACTTGGATACTGATTCTATTCGCTGCACTTCTCGTGACGAAGTGAGGTAGAACCGGCCCATGATACAGTATAGTACAAGCACCACTGCACCGACAAGCAGGAATGTTGGGGTCACAAACGAGATGACCCCCAAAGTCACGAGCGAAGTGAACGTGAAATACATAAGCATTTCCTGCATCTCGGGAATTTCTTGGTCAATCCCTTCAATGTCCTTGCTGAAACGGTTCATAATCCGCCCTACCGGAGTCGAGTCGAAGAATCTGATATTGGCCCGCAGCACCGAATCGAGCAGATGGTCGAAAATCACTGCTGAAGCTCTCAACGTTGCTGAATAAAGGAAAATTGATTCTATCACAGCAAAGACACAAGCAACCAGAGCAATGATCCAATAAATAGTCACATATTGCCAGACACTCCATCCGCCAATGCCCATCGCCCAATTACGAATCCAGACGTTCATCCACGTCTTGAATGAATTCTCAAACGTAAACGCCGCCACAATTCCAATCCAGAACCACTTAGTACCTAGGAAGCTGTAATAAGAGTAAAATACTTGCCGATCTACGGCACCAACAGCTTTTTCCTCTTCTTGCACCAGTTGAACAGCTTTGTTGACTTTAGCAGAAGCCTCACCTGTCTCACTCACCGGCGCAGCATCAGGCTTCTCACCGCGGCCCAAATCAGCAATAAGGTCGTTTGAGCTCAGTTCAGAGGGAGAGCCTTTGGCAGTGATACGGCCGTCCGACATTATTACGATATAATCGGCTTTGGAGAATGCCAATGCAGTGTTGTGCGAGACTAAAACAACAGTTCGTCCTTTGACGAGCTCGCCAGTCAAGCAATGTGTGTAAATATTCAAGGCCGTATCCGAGTCAACAGCACTCAAGCAGTCATCCAGTATTAACGTTTTTGCCGTAGAATAGATAGCTCGGGCCAACGAGATACGTTGTTTTTGCCCGCCTGACATGACGATGCCCTTTTCGCCTACCTCAGTCTCATCCCCTCCATCGAGAATTTCGAAGTCTCTCGTTAATGCACAGGCATGCACCACAGCATTGTATCGTTCTTCATTATACTCAGATGCAAACAATATGTTATTCCGGATAGTATCATTCAAAAGCCATGCTTGCTGCGCGCAATAAGCCGCACCGCTGGACCCGTTGCTGCCAGTGAAGGTACTGGGCAAATAGACTCTACCACTTATTATGTCCATTTCACCAAGCAGTGCCATCAACAGCGAACTCTTTCCACTGCCAGTTGGCCCAGCTACCACGGAGAGCTTTTCCGCAGGGAATTCACAATCCAAGTCGTAAAGTCGGAACGCCGAATCGTCCTTAGACCACTCAAAACTAGCGTTGTCAAACGCAATCCTACCTGAGGACGTTACCACTTGCTCGTATTTCCCAGTCTCTTCTTCATTTAAGAATTCATCAATTCGGCCGAACGAAACACGAGCCTCGAAAACATGACTTACCGTTTCAGACATGTCATCGATTGGTACTCGCAACAAATTAAACAGCGTCAGCGACGTAAAAGCGATCGGACTGGTGAGCTCATGTCCCGATAAAATGTACCCCACAAAAGCTGCCGAAGACATGGCCACCGGAGTCAGCATCCAGATGAATACCGTATAGGCCCACACAATATACCGCTTCCTGAGAGCTTTCAGTTCAATTCGCCTTGCGTCTCGTACATTGTCCCCAAACTTTTGCTCCCACGCAAAGTGCTTGAGAATTCGTATACACTGGATCAACTCGTTCGTCTTTTCTATTCGGTCGTCAGTGGCCTCCATCACAGCTTCCTGAGCATCACCATACAAATTTCCGGACCAAACGTTGATTGGTACGGACGCCACACAGGTTGCGGCGCCGCACAAAGAACTCCATCCCAATACATAGTAAAGAAACACCAATGCAAAAGCAATTTGATAGACACTGCCAATGACAGTGTACATCAAGTAAAACGTCGTGTCCACTTTCTCGGAATCAACAGACATCAAGTTGATAATAGACCCTGTGGTTGCTTGGCCCTGATATGAAGCTGCCTTGCGCTTGAGAGCTTTGGCATACAATTCACCAATAACAATAGATCGAGCACGCACTGCTAGCCGTTTGGCAAGTGTGCTACCGACAATATTCAGACTGCTAACAGCAATGCTGATCATGAACATGGCAAGGACACTTGTCCAGGCGATATTTTGAGATTGCCCAACCGGGTCTTCAACATAGTCCAAAATGACCTTGACCAGCATGGCAGGGAGAAAAACAACAACTGCGTGTGCAAGTGCAACAACACAAACACGCAGCCAAAGACCTTTCAACGAGCGGAAAATTTGAATAAATATTCTGCTGGATTTTTTAACGGCATGATACCGTGCTAGAACGTCCATCGCATGGTCGCCTAGTCTCACGTCCCAAATATTATCATGCGAGAGAACCTCATTGTATCCTTGCGACAGCAATGTTCCAATATATGATGCAGTTGCAAGACTGAACAAACTGGCAGTTGGCTCCGGTGATGGAGTTGTAGATCCAGTGGAATATACCTCGATTGGTGCATCGCCAACTGATGTCGACCAGGTGACATAAAACATTACCGTAGTAAAAACCACACGGCAAGAATGGACGAAAACTCCCTTACCTTCCAAAACTGCCGAACGTATTAGAAGCAAAGACTGGAGCCACAGCACAGGGTACATAGTGGCTGAGTGATACCACAGGCCAGACCCATCGCGAATTACAAGTCGAAGTCCAACAAGGAATAACATGTATCCCCAAAAGATTACCAATTCCCACCATACATTGTCACCGGTATCGAAGAAAAGAGTACCCACCACTGCGATTATGCCCATTAATTCCAATGCCACACGTGCTCTATCACTAGTTGATCTCGACACAAGGTCGGTCTTACGGCCGTCTGTATAGCCGTCAATTGGGCGATATGTCGAGTGATCATTCAAAAGCTTGCCATTGTTTCGAAGGGGCCACTGTCGTATTCCAGACCAGATCAAAGCAGACACTGAGCCAGTGAATAGTACGCCCAATGGCAGGATTATGAGGTACCTGTTTCTAGTTAGAATATTTCGAGTTCGTTATTATGTACCATTGTCGATAGCATGGGGACAAGTCATCGCCATTCCACAACGGCTGTTTTTCACAATCGAACATCGGACTAGTGGCAGTGAAAAAGCTTAGTTGAAAGGACAGGAACCGCAGGGTCAGGGGATACGAAGGTTACTTTCATTTCTTTATACCGTAGCCGGAACTCCTAGACAAAACAATCCCGATCCGGGACCCCGGATCGGTGCGCCGTGCGACGTCATGATTCGTCATGCGCATCTCGATGAGGGCCACGCGTCGGTACGTTCGGCAACGTATTACAGGAACCTCAGGGTCCGGTCCGGGGTTACGAATGTTCGTTTCATTTCTTTGTACCGGAACCGGAACCCTTAGACAAAACAATCAAGATCCGGCAGTGGTCTGCCCTTCTAATTCTAGCGATATGCTCTCTGCGGACCAGTAGGCCTGCATTGGTTTTGTTCTTTTCCTTTTGGACAAACCGGACAAGATGTACATCAATTCTATTCTAAAATGTAAAAGCAAGCGTTAATCGCCGTTTGTTTATTAAAACAGATGTAAACGCGCGTCGATCGAGTATTCAGAAGACTGTCGATCCTAGAATTGAACATCTAAAACTTTATTGCCGTGATTGCAAACTCTGCAAGACAGTTCAAAAAAGCTCGGCGTGGTAGCCGAAATCTATAAACAAAATGAGTACCTCAATTCATTTCTACTCCCTTTTATTCCATTCACAGAAGTACAAATACTCTGTGCCAATACGGGCGATACCGGGAATCTCGCTGGTGACGATGATGGAGCCAACATCGGCAGACAGTGTCTCAACCCCAATCACTCTAGTTCTGTCCCGTTAATGGTTGGGGAAGAACGTCCTCAAGGGCAGATTGTAGAAAGCTGTCCCAATCGACTCGCAATATCTCTGCTTCTGTTCCCACGAAGGTACCACTCTCTGCACTGCCATTGATTGGACGCAGGGACTGCATTGGGGAGACAACAGCCAACATTCTTCGATATAGCCGTTGAACAACATTAAAAGCTGAGCTGGCGAGATTGTTTTTGGCTTGTAAGAGGTCCAGCCTGTTTAAGCCCCACTCTAGGTTCCTCTTCGTTGCAGGAAGTTGTTCCGTAAATTCGTTCGGAAACCGGATGTGCAAGGCTGCAATGAGCACCATGGCATCGAATGTCGCGAACACCAAACTGAAAGCCTTGTATTGCAAAGGTTCTGTCTGGTCGAAAAGACGGGCCTGGGACTCCAAAATATGCATCGCCGAATGAAAGGCCCTGTCACGACTGCTCGACTCTGCAAAAACGAAGGGTCGGTGTAAAGCAAAGAGCACAAAGTGCACATTGGTGAACATTACTTCCAACGCCGCAGAAAGCCAAGCGGGTTCATCCCGGCGTGATCTTTGGGTTGTAGCCCACGCGGGAAGGTTCGCAATATTAGTGGAGATAGTTTCGTGGATGCTCCCAACGAGGTGGCGACAGTCTTCCACTCTCTCTAGATCATGGATGTCTTGTAAAAACTTATAAGCGGTGTGATAGCCGCACAAAATGACATCGCGGGGTTGCGGCTCTAGCGCGCCCCGCGATGTTGGAGGGGGCACGTCGTCAGGGTTCATTCTTGTCGACATCGGCCTTCCTAGGACAATAGCCATATGAGCGTCCCAAAGATGGAGAATAAGCCAAACCTTGCGGCCCAACTCGCGATCCGATGGCTTTTCAGCACTTAAGTATGGCGTCCGCTCCAACTCCATTAGATGTAGACCAAGTTCTTGGGCGTCGCGGATAGCAACTCCCAGTGTATGCCATGCCTCTGTCACTGCCCCAGTGGTTTTTTGGAAATTGGCTCGCATTAGTTCAGCCTGTACTATCGTGAGTGTGAGCTCGCTCTTTCCAAACGACGAAGCAAGTTCATGCCCCGCATCACTGTATTCCGCTGCCCGATCGGATAACTCCATGTCAGCCGCGTACTTCAAGTCATCGAGACTTTCGTCATGTTGCATCGGTTGGAATAGCAGAGCTTGTGCCAGAACTTGGAGAAGCAGCGCGGGGAAGGACCGGAGATTGGTCGGCAAGCCGTCTGGTGCTTGTTTCAACTGATTATAGGACAAGCTGCTCCATTGAAAAAGCTGGCTGGTAAATGTAGCTTGGTCCACGATATCGTAATGCCACGCTACATTTTTGAAGAATGCTTGCACTAGAATGTCTATGTGTCGCCGAGACGGGAGTTCTCGAATGATGCTTGCATATCGACTCGCGGCAGGACCATTGAGGGGGTGAGAGTTATGTAGGAGGCTCGTGGATTCTCCCAGGCTGTCGATGAGACCTGGCGTTCCCTTTGTGTTGTCAGCATACCCTAGTAGCCTAACCTGATCGTCAACAACATTCGAAGCCGTTGACATTGTATCTGAGCAGGGTTGTGGGACACTATTCAGCGACTGATTCTCGGGCTCGACAGGATCGGTAACGGGGCGTACGTGGTCATCATTCAGTTCGTAGAGACAAGCATCCTGTTTTGTTAGCGCATTGCATCCTTCCAGGAAAGTGACATACTTTTTTGCCGCGTTTAATGCAATGGGCACAAGGTTGGCGACGGTCGCACTGCAGCGTTAGTCTGGCACACTTTTGTCAAATGCAAATGCAGGTACCCTTACCTTCTGTTTACGTCGGTGACATTCTCTACATGAAATCACGGGGCGCTTACGTCTCTCAGGGCCCAATAATATCATTGCCCACTAGTATTGGAATCTCACCACTGGCAAAGAGTTGGGGGATGCAGGAAAGTAGCCACTACCCAGACATAAGCTCGCTGCAGCTCTGAACCTGACACCTCGCTTGGCTATCGAGGCGTCCGTACTAAGTTGAGGGACGCGAGTCGTGGAGCCCGCGCAGAAGCATTTCCAAACAGCCCTAAATTCCCATTCCCCACAGCTATGAGCGGCAAATATTTATCTAGCCCCAGTATGCTCTATGTGAGTATAACTCTAATCGTGGTAACTTACGTCGCGACGGGCTTTTAACGGAAGCTCCGAGCCATAATCGAGGGGCGATCTTGACATTGGCGGGCTACAATGATCGGCACGTTGTGACTAGATATAAACACTGTTATCCATCAAGAAGAATACGCAGATTGCGTTTCATAATACTATCATACTGCATGAGATTAATTCCATCGCTCCTTCAAAGCCGATATGGCCGCACCAACCAGATTCATTGCCGTCTGAGGCCCGGGGCCGGTGACAAGACGTAGGCCATCTTTCAGGCCAGTCTTCACTACCGTCATGTCTTTCAAATCGGACGCTTCATCAACAATAGCTCCAGCTTCTGCCAAAACATCATGCGTTTTCCAGGTATAGAAACTGAACTGCGGCTCCAGCTTGCCCTGCGCGTGAACCATCGGCTCTAACGCTGAAAGAGCAGCCACTTGTACCCCCTTCACCAATGGTTCTTTCTTACCGTCAATTTCGACATCGAAACATGCCAAGAGTGTAGGACCATGACATAAGGCAATGATGGGAAGGCGGGCCTCGATGGCGCGTTTCATCATCTTGGCAATGTTTGGCGTGGGCTCAATTGATGCGTGGGTAGTATCCGGGCCCTTCGGTTTCGTAACCGCCACATCTTCGTTGAATCCGAGCCCACCAGCGAGATACACTGCTCCAAACATCTGTGGGTCAAACTGGTCTGCACATACAGCATTTCCCAGGATGTACTTCAGCCGATCTGTTGGTAGACGCAACGGATCAAGTCTGAGAGGAGCACCCAAGCCGACCCCTGGAAGACCAAGAGCGACTGCGACGGCCTCGGTCGGAGGCTCACGAACAAGCATACTATCGCGTTGGATGGCAACCGGACGGCCAAACGGGGTAAAGACCTGCAAAGCGTAGCCATTGTCAAGCATTCCCAGCGCCCAATCTACCACCTCTTGCCATTGCGCACCGTGGGAGCTCGCTATGACAGCGACAGTCTTCTCACGAGGTGTGTTCACTGAAACTGTAGCTTTAGGGAAGGAGTGCTCAATCTTCTGCAGAGCAGCATCGAAGCCGAGAGAGTTGGTCTTTTCCAATGACTTGACACGAAGTAAGCGCTCGTATGAGTCGACTGAAGACCCGTCAGATGCCTCTCGAGCGGGAACGTCCCAGAGTCCGACGCGGGGAAGCCAGCTGTAATACTCCTTGCGATCTGCAGAAGAAAGAGTTCCAGACTCTGCCTTTGCTAGCATCAAGCCAACATATTCAGCATCTTTGTCGAGCTCCGACTTGTTAAGGATTCCCAGCAACTGGAGAAGCAGGCTTCGATCCAGCCTCAGCTTTGCGTCCTCTTGAAAAACATCGAAGTTGCGAAGGTGATGCTCTGGGTCAACGAAATAACGGTCGACGTATGCTTTGCGGAAAGTAACGAGCTGCTCCAAGGTAAAACTGCCGACCAACTTCTCCAGAGCTGCGCATTTAGACTTATTGTTTTCAGGATTCTTGGATCTTGTGATGGCGATGTCATGGACGCTCTCAATTGCTGAAATGTTCGACATTTTGAATTGGTATGGACGTTTAGAGGTAGTCGAAGACGAGTGTGTGCTCAACGTGGTTGAATGAGTAAGACTTGAAGTAGAGCACCACCTAATTACGAGCATGCCACACGGTACTTATATAAAGCATCCTCGACTGAAAAGCTTGGTGCTGATTTCGGCGATGATCTTCAGGTTTCGGCGATGATGGCAAGGTTTTCGGCGATGATCTTCGAGTTTCGGTGATGATGGTGGGGTTTTCGGCGATGGCTTCAGCGACCGTCCAGACCCACCGCATAGACAAAGAACCGCTTCCGCTGTTTATCGACACCGAGTTCGCTTAGGTCTCGGCATTGTGTCTCAATGATGCAATATCTCTGATCTGTGTATGAAATGCTTGTATGGGCAGCTAGCAAAAGTGCTTCAAACGGCAACCAGGTTAGTGTCATCTCCCAGCACCTCTATGATTTGCATTCTTAAGGAATAGCACTAATAATAACATGCGCTCGAACGAACGAGTTTGGTTTTCTATGCATTTGCCGGCCTGGCGTTGCAATTGTTAACACCTATGAAACGCCATGCATTCGGTAGCCCCTGCTTTGATGTTTATGTTGCTGGGGCAAGGTCCTGACGGAAGGTTCGGATCAGTGCTCCGTTCGGACTTGCGTATGAAACCAAACCCTCAGTTAGCCCTCCCTGCTGCTGGATCCCGCTGCGACGCTATGTCGCCGCACCTCTCTTTTGAGCGCTGTTTGGCTCCCACGTTGCAAACGACGTGAGTTTGCCGTTCCACTTTCTGCAACTTGTATTCGTGAATTATGGAGAGTAGGGTACAGCATGACTATTTAAACCAGAAAGCTGTTGTTCAATGGCCTTGGCCCTTGACCGGCAGCTCGTAGTACTATAAAAATAACCCTACAATAAACTTTTAAACTCGTCTAGTTGACCCGATTTGGCACACATATCCCAAAATAGCCCATTCGAATCCTCTATCAGTTCCTGCGGCGTGCCGTATTGAACCACTTCGCCTTGATCAAGCACCAAGATCTTGTCGTAGTCGACAATACTCTTCAGTCGGTGCGCAATTGTCAGCAGAGTACAGTCGGCAAATTCTTGCCGGATAGTTTTCTGGATCTTGGCATCGGTATCATAGTCGATTGATGCAGTTGCCTCGTCCAGCAGCAAAATCTTGGGCTCTTTCAATAACGCTCGGGCCAGGCAGACCAGCTGTCTCTGACCTTGAGACAAGTTTTGACCGTACTCAGTGATTGGCGAGTCGAGGTTTTCAAATAGATTCGCATAACCCTGAGAAGAGTCTCGAGAATGGCCTAGTAAGTGCACCCGTTTTAAAGATTCGAAAACCTTGTCATCAGTATACTCACCGAATGGATCGAGGTTCGATCTGACCGTTCCTGTGAATAGTGTGGGGTCCTGCGGGATGATGGCCATAGCGCGCCGCAACGGGTGGAGCCGCAATTTTGCAATGTCAACGCCATCAATTTCGATGTTTCCACCATCAGCCTCCAAGAAACGGAAAAGCGAAGTTATTATTGTAGACTTTCCAGCACCGGTTCGGCCGACGATTCCGACCTTGGAATGAGCATCCACATCAAATGACACATTCTTGATTACTCGTGGCAGTCCAGCCGCATACCGCAGTGAGACATTGTTGAACTTCACCCTCCCAGTTGATGGCCAATGCAATGGCGGCTCGTTACCAGATTGTGACTCTGATGGAAGCTCCATGTACTCCTGAACTCGCTCCATTGAGTTCATTCGCAGCTCCAAATCAGAATACATTCTGACCGTTAACCCTATCTGGTCATGGAAGGTCAAGGCATACGACAAAGACAGCCCAGCGAGACCAGAGTCCAGATTGTCCACGTTCATCAAAATGAACGCCCCAGCGCCCATGCCAACTAGAGCTCCAAACATGTCGACCCGGAAATCCAACCATCGATTGGCCACGTTCAGATACCATTCAGGGCGGTTGTAGTAGTCGAGATTTATCAGGTTCTGTGCGATGAATCGGCTAGAGTGTCCATAGGCTCGGATTGTAGTCACCCCGTTCAAGGTTTGCCCAAAAAGCTCAAATACAGGACTTTTAGAAATCGATTCCATTCGTTTGAGCTCCCGTGATGATGTAAGGTAGAACTGCGCAATTCCAGAATACAACACCAAAATCACAGCACCAAGTATCAAGAACATGGGGGTAATGAACGAGATAATGCATATTGTGATTAATGTGGTGAACGAGAAATGGAATGCACCTTCTTGAATAACTGGTGTCTCTTGGTCAATCGCTTGAATGTCTCGACTGAACCGGTTCATTATCCGGCCCAATGGCGTAGAGTCGAAGAAGCGGGTAT
Source organism: Blastobotrys parvus (assembly GCA_030564285.1). Taxonomy (NCBI): domain Eukaryota; kingdom Fungi; phylum Ascomycota; class Dipodascomycetes; order Dipodascales; family Trichomonascaceae; genus Blastobotrys; species Blastobotrys parvus. Next base: position 74,751 of record JAJLUP010000042.1, read on the forward strand.
TGGCTGCCAGCACTGAATCAAGTAGCCGGTCATAAATCGTACGTGAAGCACCAACCATCGCCAAGAACACATAAACCACTTCACCGCAAGTCGAAATTGTAGCAATGATCCCAATTACCCAATAGGTCCCGATATACTCCCACATGGTTCTATTACCAATGCCCATTGCCCAGTCTCTGATCCAAACATTGAGCGACAACTTGAACACGTTCTCGACAGTGAAGGCCAAAGCGACAGACGCCCAAAACCATTTGCTGCCAATAAACCCATAGTATGCCATGAAAACACGTTTTCCGACGAACCCCGTTGCCTTTTCTTCCTGCTTAATCAACTTGACGGTGGCCGGGGTCGCCACATGCGGCTTGAGATCTACCGCCGACTGAGTCCGAGTTACTGGAACAGATGGAGTGTTTGAACGAGCCTCTTCAGACAAATGTCCAGAATCTGAGAGTTCTGTAGGAGTTCCTTGTGCTCTCACACGGCCGTTCTCAAGTAACACCACCTTGTCGGCTTGTGATATTGTCAATGCAGTATTGTGAGACACAAGGATCAATGTTCGATTTGTGGCCAGCTCTCCATTAAGACAATACATATAAATATGCAAAGCAGTATCGGAGTCAACTGCGCTCAAGCAGTCATCCAGAAGCAATACACTTGCTTTCGAGTACATCGCCCTTGCCAGCGAGATCCGCTGTTTTTGACCACCTGAAAGAACAATCCCCTTCTCGCCAACTTCCGTCTGGTCGCCACCATCTAAGATTTCCAAGTCCCGGGTCAGCGCACAAGCAGAAATAACCTTGGTGTATCTTTCCTCATTGTAGTCGGATGCAAACAAAATGTTGTTACGTATGGTGTCGCTCAAAAGCCATGCTTGTTGTGCGCAGTAAGCCGCACCAGAGTAGTACCCTGGTACACGCCAATCATGTATGTGCTCCGACGTACCACCCGGAAGATAAACAGAGCCGGTCAAAAGATCCATTTCACCAAGTAGGGCCATCAGAAGTGAAGACTTACCGCTACCGGTAGCACCTGCAACAACAGTGAGCTTTTCTTTTGGAAAGTCAATGTTCAAATCGTGCAGTCTAAACGACGCCACATCCTTGGACCACTCAAAACTGGCATGTTCAAAGCCTACTTTGTTGGTAGCACCAGTCAAGCAGTCATTTTTGTGCGTCTCTTGCTCGCCCAGGAAGTTACTGAGCCTTCTCAACGAAATTGCTGCATCGATGGAGTGGCTAATGGTGTCAGCCATATCACTAATCGGCAGTCGTAACAAGTTGAACAAAGTCAAAGCAGTAAAGGCAACCGGCGGTGTCAGTTCATTTCCAGCAAGCCAGATATAACCAAAAAATGCAGCAGAGCTCATGGCTACCGGTGTCAAGAGCCAGATACTAACTCCGTATGCCCAAGTGATTAGCAGTCGTCTCAAAGCCATGAGTTCTTTTTCACGAATCTCTCGAACACCATCTGCAAACTTTTGCTCCCATGCGAAATATTTTAAAATCCGGATACATTGAAGAAGCTCATTGGTTTTCTCAACACGCTCGTCCGTAGCCTTCATAATCTTTGCCTGATATCGTGCATAAACATTGCTGTACCAAATATTGACCGGCAATAGAGCCACACAAGCTGCAGCACCAACAAACGCACTCCACCCAATAACAAAATAAAGCAAGACCATGCAAATGACAATTTTCAATCCCGATCCAAAGGTATCAAAAAGATCAATGACTGTCTGGGCGACCTTTGTGGCATCTATAGACATTAAGGTGATGATACTCCCAGACGTCGACTGGCCCCTGAATGATGCGGCTTTGCGCTTTAAAGCTTTGCAATATACCTCGGCAACAATCACAGAGCGTAAATGCGTGGCCATTCGTCGACAAACATGGAGTCCAAGCACGTTGACAACATTAATAACCAGTCCGAAGAGGAGGGTGGCGAATACAGCAAGCCAGGCTAGTTGTCTCGATTGATTGTCCGGATCGGCCACATAGTCCAAGATCACCTTCACAAGCATTGCTGGTGAAAATACAATAAATGAATGGCAAACAGCTAGCACAGCTGTTAATATAAGCTGCTTTTTCAGAAACCTTATCGAATTCAGCACGAGGCTACTCGACTGCTTGACAGAATGGAATTTTTGAACGGCATCTTTCGCATGATCGCCAAGACGCATATCCCACAGATGAGTATGAGACAAGCTTTCCCTATAGCCTTGCCATAGCAATGGATTAATGAAGGACATTGTAACAAGCTGGAACAGGCTCGAAGTAGACTCAGCCGAAGGTAGAGTTCCCTGAGCATAATGCACCTCGATCGGTCGGTCCCCGACAGATGATGACCAAGTCAAATAAAAGAGCCCTGTGGACAGTACTAGCTGGCTGAAAAACATCCATTCATTCTGACGTAATATCATTGAAGACCGGAATAATAGCAAAGAAAGCAACCATGTTATTGGGTACATCACAGTGGAGTGATACCACAATCCATTTCCATCCTCTACTGCAAGTCTCAAGCCAGCCAGAATCAGAGCATACCCCCAGAACATCAGCATGGTCGATAGGTCCACTGCATCCATTCCACTATACAAACCATAGAGTACTGTGAATAGCATCAGTATCAGACACAATATTTCCAATGCCAATTTTGCTCTGTCCGCCGTAGATCTGGTTACAAATATCATACGTCGATTGTGATCTTCTTCTACCGACAGGGTCCCATAACTTGATTGAGCAGTCAACAGCTTATCTCCGGTTGGCTTATATCGCCACAATGTCCACACCAGTACCACTATCGACAACATTCCCATCAGTGACAGAGGCAGTGTTATAAAATACCTAAATTTGTAAGTTTTCGATATAAGCTCAATGACATACCATTGTCTGTAACAGGGCGACAAATCGTCTCCATCCCAAATCGGCCCTTCACACTTGGAGCTGTTAAGGCCAATAATCGTCATCCGCATCATTCCTTCCAAAGACGAACGAACTAATGCCAACTTTCTAACGGCCAAGAGTGAGAGTTATAACAGACAAAATGCACAATATCCTGAAATGTCTTAAGGCAGCAGCGGGGCACGCCCCTTTTGTCAGGAACTTGACTGGTCATACCGTAACAGCCGTGCCAAGTGCCGTGCTGACAGATTGATTGAGCGATCTGCAGGTTCACGCTGGAGTCGCGGGTGAAAATGTCTATACAAACAGTATGTTAATTCAATAAGTTAAAATTATGTACTCTGCTCTCCAGCCTTGAGTTCCAGATTCGATCGAACATGGTCCCCGCCTTCTTCAGCAAACATAGAAATCTGCGCAGCAACGGTCTTGTCCATTGTACGGGTAAGCATAGCTCCGAGAACAGCTTCCATATTGGGGAGGGATCCTGGTGGTAGATACGACTTTGAGTCAGATTCGTTGGCATACTTCATAGCCCGTTGGCCCAATGTTCGCAAGATCGAGATAGCCCGTTGGGTGATCTTGATAAATGGGTTCTCTTGCTGCGGCGTTGGATTGACGACAGCACCAAGAGTCACAGCCATCCGTAACAGAATCGTTCCAATGCCATCGTTGGCCTCAAGCCATGAGAGAGCTAAGTTCACATTTTCATAAGGCGAATCCTTCTTCTTTTCCGGAATGAATCTGACAAGGGTCTCTGCCACAAGAAGAGACTGCATCAGCAATGGCTTTCGCAGCTCAAGTGCTCGTGGAATGTCCTTGAAATCAGTTCGAGGAACCGCGGCAATGACCAGCGCAAACAACCGAGTCATCATTTCAAACGGCTTTAGTTCTCGACCCTGCAGATACCGCGCCATCAGCTGCTTGCATTCATCATCATGAAATTGGTTCAACAAAACATTCTTGATCATATCCTTGTTCGGTGGATCTCGAGGGATGATCTTGGCAATTGTGTCAACAGCAGAACTCAAGTATCGGTGAACTGAGGGGATGTATTCCACAAACTCGATTCTCTCATCATCGTTGAACACTTTGCCAGCGGGGGCAAATGACAGCACAAACAGGAGCAGCGCAAGTGTATCCGCTTCGTTTTGGAGAATAACATAGTGACCAATGTTGGCAAAAATAACCATCAAGTCCGTGGACAAATCTAGTCTTCGCTTTGTAGACCGAATGAAACCCTTATCTTCTCCTAGTGCTCGCAACAACCGGAACCACAACTTCGAAGGAGCTGCGTCGCAAGCAATCTTTGCCTTGTTGTGATCGGTAAAGGACAAATTTCGAATCAACCCAGTAATGCAGATAAGTCGATCAACTGTTGATCGATGCCAAAAGTCATCACCGCCAGACATGCCCTCCAAATCATCTCGACATTTTCGCAACATATCATCATAAGTTTCATATCCAAAATAGCTCTCGTCAGCGTCAGATTCAGATTTGCCCGTATCCATAGCTGAACCATTCGTCTCTTGACGTTCTTCAATGTCTTGAGCCGCACCTCGTTTGACTGTTTTCCCCGTGTTGCTGTTAACCTTGACGACAATATCGTCACCTTGCTCTTGCAAATACTGTCTGAAAACAGTTTCAATCAAATCGGGCTCTTCATGATCTGCATACGCTTCCAGTGGCTTTGACTCTGGAACGGATTGGACGCTCTTTTCATTCACTCTGTTCAAAAGCCGGTCTAGCAGGTTTTCGGCATTGTCACAAAGTGCATCCAGCAACCCTGGGATCTCTGCAATGTTCAATTGAACCCGTGGATCACCAGTCACTGTGGCCAGCTTGTCCAATGCCTGTCGTACTTCAGCATTGATTCTAGAGTTCAAGCTCATCGTGATAGCGTGCAAATCAATGTTGCCGGATTCGTGCGGCAATGGATAATCGGGCCGCACATTGTCTGCCTCCGCTCCCAGCTGTGCCAATACTCGAACATCATGACCACCATGCAGCTCAACCAATCGCTTTTTGGGTAGATATTTTCCATCCTTCTTCGGAATAACTACCAAAGGTTTTGGTGGGGGAGGAGCGGCACTCGAAGCAGCAGAAGCAGACGCTGCGGCTGCGGCTGGCGCTGGCGTGCTCCCCAAGCTAGACACACGGCGTTGTTGCGGCGGGGCATTGTTAGTCTGAGCAGGCGGGAACATGCCTTCGCCACTAGGCGATGACCGCTGGTTCGGACCCTGCGATTGTGGAGTAGAGCTTCTGCTGACCCGTCTAGGTGTTGGTTGTTGAGATTGCGACCGCATAGCCGGCGATTGTGGACCCTGACTATGTACTGAAGCTGCAGGTGATGCAGCCGATGCTGATGGAGGCTGTACAGCAGTAGCCGATGACGCACTTCCCGGGGTCTGAACAGCTTGTGGACTCATTCCACTAACTCCTGCATTGCTGCCCATTCTATTTCGAATTTGCTGTGACGAGTTGGCGACAACTTCCTCAAAGGGCCCAAGAAGGGTGTGGAAAGTAGCAGCCAATTGCGGAGCTGCCTCAGGAATTTGATGCGATGGAAACTGCAAAATACCAGCAATTTGTGGCCACTGGTTGTTTTGAGTCACCTTTTTGCTACCACCGAGTTTAGCAACAGTGGCATACAAATTGAACAAATGAACACGTCGTCCGTTAATTGTGGGATTGCTCGAAATAGGCGTACCTCTTCGCTGCATCAAGTCAAGCAGAGACCGCATGAACTGCTCTGATTTCTGCTGCAACGTTGCAGGCGGACCTTGGCTCGATCCAGATCCACTACCAGGTGTGCTAAAAGCTGCAGGCGAACCCTGTCGCATAGACTGCTGCTGTGGCTGCATCTGCGGCATCGACTGCATACCTTGAGGCGTGTTTTGCTGTTGCGTTTGATGCTGCTGTAACTGGGGCTGTTGCGGTGGTGGTTGCTGCTGTTGCTGAAATTGAGGCTGCATGTGGGGCTGAGGAGTCGATGTACCTCTGTTCATTTGCTGGAACTGATTTTGCATCTGGGGCTGCGGCTGCGGTTGAGATTGAGGCTGCGGCTGTTGCTGTTGCTGTTGCTGTGGTTGTTGCTGTTGCTGTTGCTGTTGCGGCTTTTGAATGAACTGGCTTCCTTGCTGTTGCTGAGGCGAATTGTTCATTGCACCCCCTTGCCGTTGCTGCATGGTTTGGCTCATCAAGCGTTTCAAAAACAACTGCTGCTGATCAGGCGGAAGTGACTCCATTCTCTGCTTGATCATTGCCAAATGCCTCGCATTGAATCGACTCAATAGGCTATCCCGCTCTTGAGGTGTCAAGTCTGGCATAGATTGATATCGTTGCATTTGGTTCTGCTGGTTCTGCTGATTCTGCGGAGCTTGTTGTTGTGGTTGCTGCTGACCCTGCATATGCGGGCTCTGTTGCATTGGTCGCTGGAATCCCATCGCAGGGCTCTGACCCTGCTGGGTCTGTTGACTTTGCTGTTGATTCTGCTGTTGCTGCATCCGTTGCATTCGCTGCAGCTGTTGTTGATACGTAGCTTGGAAATCGGTATTGCCGCCCAAATTGCCCCCTTGGCCATTTTGTCTTTGCTGCATCATATTGTTCATATTCTGCTGTTGTGGCATTGGAGAGGTCGATGCGCGTTGGACGTCCTGCAAAATCTGCCCAGGCATCTGCGTGTTGCTGTTTCGAGGCGACAAACTAGCACCGTCGCGTGAATTTTGAGCCTGCATCGCGAATGACGTCTGTGCTGGCGGTGGCGACATGGAGTTTCCAAACATGTCAGTATTTTGGTTCTGCATCATCGTCGCTTGAGGAGAGAACACTTGTGACATGTTCACATTTCCCTGGTTTCCTGCACTTGTTAGCTGATTGTGATCCGCAAAAATCATACCACCCATGAACGACAATGACGACGGATCAATCCCTTCAAAGCCAGTCTGACTCGCCGGGCGCTGGGGCATCATGAACTGGTTAGGTATTTGTCCCTGACTGTTATCGCGTTGCTGCTGCGGCTGTTGGAAGTCGTTTCCATCTGGAAACATGGACTGAAATGGCGATCCAGACATTGTAACAAAACCGCCTGGCGTTAATTACAACTTCAAACGCGTCAAATCTTTCAACCCGAGATCTCAAATTATACTAAACGCACAACCAAATTCCGGGAACGTCTTAAAGATAGTAGTACTGAGATGCGACCAGTAGTCCTGTTGTCGATGATGAAATTGTCGTATTAACAATTGGAGGGGGGAATGAAAAAGATGGGCGACGGCGCGTTGGGACTTTTCCCCCCGATCAAATTGGTCTCCGACTCCGGGGTTACCCGGAGTTTTTCACCATCAACATTCATCGTCAACAATGTTCTCGGCAAAGACGCTGGTATTGCTTCGATCCTCCATATTGTGGTCATTCGCATACTTTTTGATCAAGGATCCAAAGGTGTTTGCTGAAAATACCTATGTAATTCTGATTGCCCAGTCCATGTCCTTGGTATGTAGAGCACTCACTATCACTAGCTAACCTCCAAAGCCACAAGTGATGATTAGAAAAGACGACCCATTGGTTGGCATTTCTGCATTACTGTTGGCAGTGGCTGGATTTTCCGATATTCCACCGCTTTTTGGCGACTACGTTCAATTCCTGGATGTTACCATCCCCGTAAGACTCGCCGCATATTTTTTCATCTGCATCTACGGATATCTTGTCTATACGCCATACTTGACAAACTCGCTCGTGTTCTGCTACGGATTCGCCGAGGTTATTATCAACTTTTTGATCTATGCTGCTATTAGAGAAGAGCGGAATGCACAATATGAACGCCAATTGCGTGAACATTACGACAACCTTGAAGATGAAGGACAGCAACAACAGTAACTACAGGACTAGAATAGCAAAAACTTTTTGTGATGTAGCTTCTTATTCAATGCCTTGTAATGCTCCATTTCACCCCAACAGTCTCGTCCCCATTCGCACCCTGCCATATTAACGACAAAGTCCCGCTCCCTTTCATTGTAAAACAACCGAGGATCATCTGCCATATCCGAACAGGCTCCTGGAGGAAATGAATTGATCTTTCTCAACGGAATGAAACCAACTCGTCCTCGAATCCATGGCTCATGAGTGTACAAGTATTCCAAAGCATCCTGCTCCTTGTGCTCCCATTCCATATGCTTTTGCTCATAAAACACTGGATCCCACCAGATATCGAGCAACTTCTCCGTCCATTCACTTCGTCTAATGAAGAAAGACCCCAAATTGAATCCACCGCAATCCTGGGAAATGATCAAATCGACGGGCTGGTTGTAATCCACATATGGAATCTCCACCGGCAGGTTCAACGGGTTGAAATACTCAACATCTCGATAAGTTTCATTGTACAAGTTTCGGAAGATGTGCGAATCCAAACTGACCTGTGGTTCCATGATATATGTATGCAGATCAAGCCACCAAAACCACTCAGCGTTTGGAAACTGTCGCATGGTTTGCTTGATAATATCTACCTTTTCCCACGATTCTCGCCATTCGTGAGCATAGCGCTTCTTTGCTGACACGTCCTTTATTGCCAAATGATACCCATGTCGTTCGGCATATGCTCGTTTGTTGGCTATACTCGATCGCTCAACTGACCATTCTTTGGCACCCTTCCACTGCATGACACCACCACCTTCATTTGCAGCTAGAATAATCACAAATTTGCCACTACCCCAGTTGAAATGCGGTAGAAATGGAACAGCTGTGAAAAGGGACAATGTTGATACAAGTACGAAAATGACCACCAGGATCTTTCTCCGTACTAGAAAGTTTGTCACTATCGGTCGAATATGTGCTATTGTTCGAGCAATGCCGCCGCTATTTTTGCTCCAGGACGATCGTGAACGCCAGCTGTTGCTTGCCTTGAACTTTTCCTCGTCTTCAGCAGGCATTGTTTCCTTTGTGTCGCGTCGCTTCGTGGGGGTTTTGTGTGTCGACCGGATAAATGAAACAATGAATGGTCGGTGCTGGAAAAAAAATATAGGCCACGTACCTACGTGCACAAGCCGCCAAAGGGGAAATCGTGCATACCCAAGAGGGTAACCCGGTAACCCTGCACCCATCGTGTGAAAGTGAAAGCCTCACGGTGCGTGCGCGTCCAAGGGTAGAAGAAGCCCAAGTTTATTCGCTATTATTTTAGTTCTGTATCTTTTTTTTGTACGCTAAGTACGCTCGGTATTACTCTATTTTAAGGATATTCTTCCTGCTTCAGCATGGTTTACGAATCTAACTCCTAGGTAAAGATCTCATCACAACTACAGAACACGCGCTGTGTATTCGCACTGTATAGAGAGGAAGAGAGCCGCACTAGTTGATTCACACGCATATACCCATCTCACCCTATCCCCCTGCATCAATATATTTTGTAACGAATTAAGTGCATCAGAGAAAAAGATATGAGTAAAAGAATTAAAATTAATTGCTTAAGAAGCGTTTTGCAACTCCAGACTTCTTCCAGGTGCGGCGCAGCCGCTTGAGCATTGGCCACATCTCGAAAGATTTCGCATCACAACGACACAGATGAATAATCAAATCGGAATAGAAAACAAAAGCCCAAATATCATATCTCAAAACCAATCTGTCAGGTTCAGCGGCTCAAAATGTGCCCAGCGTATATCCTGTACAGGAACCCAGTGCCACACTCTGGGAACGCACCTACCTCGAACACGGATATTGCTCTTTAAAGCATTTGGAAACATTTCCGAAATATCAACATGCATCTTGCTAACCGTGCGGTAAAGCCCCTTGCCTTCATATAGCGTGTACTCCGTCCATAACGCTGTGATGTCAAGCTGTATATTATCAATTGACTGTCTCCATTTTGGATGTATCGCTCGGAGTAATCGGATAGCACACTTACTGCCCATTTCAGCACAAAGTTCAATATCCAACGACCTTGGCCAAAGCACGCGCCGCATCATTTGTTGGTTTCGGGCTGTACATGTTATTCCAGACCACAGAGGCTCCTTTCAGATTGCACGTTTCACATTGGCTCAATTTAGCTGGAGATTCTTTAATCTTTCACCACTGGGCCGGATGTTTACATAAACGGGCCAGTCGGTCATTATACGAATGTCATTCGTAAAACTGAATGCCTCTTTGGCAAATGATCCGCGGATTTCGGCAGGTTTATCATCTGGAGTAGAGTACACATGGTCTTGGTTCCTCTGAATTTGCCGGACGTGATCGATGATCACTGGCTGTTGCTTCTTGCGATTGTCAAAATTAATATTCAAACGTGTGGATGGCATACCGGACGTGCATAAAAAAAAGCTCAGGGCAAGAGAGGACAGAGCTCCCGCTCACTCTCCTCTCTGTCTGCCTCGCTCTCTCCTTCAACGTGAACTGGGCCCTATCTGCCCAACTCTAAGCATGCAACGTTGCCGCCAGTTATTCTCTGTTATATTCATTATTAGTTTAGTCCAATATCTTTCATTTGCGAATTCTGTCTATTCAAATCCAAATCTATTCTCTCTATTTCGTTTAAGCTTGCTTTGCTCGATGCGGCTCACCGAACTGGTGGAGTCGATTCAACAGGCCGCCAGACCGACACCTGTCGAGCACTTTCGAGCGATCGAAGCGAGCAAAATACAAAGAATCCGAGCACAGCGGGTCTTTGAGACGAGCAGATCCATAGCCTGCTGCGGTCGGCTCTTTTTTGCTGGCTTCGATCGCTCGGTGCGGCTCACCGAACGGTGTCGATTCAGCAGGTAGTCAGACCGACACAGTGTACCGAGCACCTTCGAGCATTCGAAGCGAACAAAATAGAAAAAGCCTAGTGCAGTGAAAGCCCGCGGAAAAAGGTAAAGTTATATATTATACATGTCAAGCTAAAAGTCAAACTCGCTTCTAAACTCATTCACATCCATACCGTTTCCGACCTTCTCAACCAGGTCTCGCCGTTCCATAGCCAAAAACACCCTCCGCAGAGTCTCGTAAAGATTGGTCGACTGGTTTGCAAGCACGTCTTCATCTGGAATTCCAGCCGGCTTATCATCAGTCTTGTGGAGTGACAATGCAGCAAGCAAGTGCTGAGCTGCTTCTTTGTAACAACCGATATTGATACAAGACACACCAAGATTATATCGCGCCCGTACAAATGCTGGTCGAAGCTCCAACGCTTTGTAATATGCATCAATGGCTTCTTCAGACCGACTGGAATTGGCTAGAGTAGCACCAAGTCGATTCCACAACAATGCATCGTCTGGACGAACCCCAAGGGCAGCATTGAAACAATCAATAGCCTTTTCAAACTCCTCATTGCCATAGAACAAAACACCAAGACCAACCTGCACATCAGCATCCATCGACGCTCCATCTGGAGAAATTTGGGCCGCTCGAATAAACAACTCAGTGAATCGACTGTGCAACTGGAAGCGGTCCTCATTACCGAGTTGTGGTTCTTGAGTTCGAGCTTGACTGGTGATGTCTGGATATTTCGTTGAGAGCCATTTTTCAAGAGTAGCATAAGCCGCGTTCTCACAAGCTTCATTGGTATATGAAACTGACAAATTCAACAAAGCTCCCAGATTGCCTGGATCCAGTTTGATACATCGTTCCAAAGCTCGAATAGCAGGACCTTCTTTTTCGTTTTGAGCTTGAGCTGCCCCCAATCGAGCCCATGCATCAACATGGTCTGGATTCTTCTGAACAGCAGCTTCAAAACATAATGCAGCAACACTCAACTTGGCACCCGTATCCATTAGAGACACGCCCATGGTATAAGGATCTTCTTCTTGCATATATTGATTGTTTTCTTCGAATTGGTAGTCACCGAATTCTGGTCGATTGGTAGTGAACTCATCAAAGTCTCGATCCCAAGCATCCTTGGATGTCCAATCTTCACCCTCGAGCACTTGTGTCTTGATTTTTTCCCAAACACTTTCGAAATCATTTTCACTATATTCCATGTGGAATTCCTCACCATCTTCGTCGACGTATGTCTCACTAATCGTCTCCTTCTCCTTGCCCTTGTCAGTCTGCTCCTGTTCAACCGCTTTGGCGTGGTCTTCGATTTGTCGAAATTGCTCTTCCCAGTTTTTACTGTCCAGTTCTTGAATCTTGGATTGTGCTGGTTGTTGTTGCATCATGGGCTGTTGGTTCATGAACATGCCGGCACCTCCGCCCATCCCTACTCCACCGCCATACCGTGGGAAATAGTTCTGGTTCATTGGAGGGGGTGTATGCACTTGTTGCGGCGTGTTGAATTCTGACGACCATCGACTATCTCCGACTTGAGGGCTGGCACCTTGTCTGAAAGCAGCCTCCATTCGCATCTTGTCGTCCATACCTGCTGACTTGAAATCGCCAGCCCATGAATTTGATCCGGCCGGCTTTTGAGAGGGGTGGATATTGTTGACCTCTCTATGCATATCCTGGAATTGGAATGCCGGGTTAGAAGCTTGCGGACCCTGCTGTTGGAACCTGTCCATCATTTGTCGGTCTTCGGCAGTCATTTGACGTCCACCCGATCGCATGCTCATGGGCCCTCCATGAGCAGGACCACCAACCCGTTCGTGTTGAAGTGAACGGTCTTCTGTGGCATGCTTGGTGAACTGCGAAAGAGGATTTGCGCTCGTAGAACACTCGGCTCCACTGTTCATAAATGACATTTTTTATCCAGTAGCTGTGATAGTGTTGAGGGAAGGATGCGGGTTCGGAGATCGCCCCCGTTTAATTCTGTGGCGCTTTGGGCGGTATCGGCAACTGTAGGGTATGTCCGAGCAGTGATATGTGGACTGAAAAACGTTCACGTATCAACAATATACTAAACAATCTGAAAAATAATGGAAGTGATGAAGGTTAGAATTGCCGGCAGAGTCCGTTGCTTATAAATTATGAGTGACCGTGGGGCTAGAAAGCTTTTCACTTGAACTATCTACAGTGTTCTATAGCATCAAGGCGGGGAGTGGGGGAACCGCCCGCCCAGCGGGCCTCGGCTTGCCCACAAGGCACATCCCTCACGGTCCGGGGAACATCGTTGATGCCGATGAGGAGCCACCGAGTAAGGGACAATGCAACGCAAACCGCGGCAAACTATGACTTTTTGACAATCCAGTTGAACCATTCTTCAAGCTCTGCCAGTTCATACAAGCCTGTTGATGACACAATCTTATCCGTTTCTTTGTCCCGAGCAGTGACTTCGTAAAGCGGCATGTCCTGGTGAACTGGCGATGTAGCCACAATCGTAATATGTAGGTTGTTCCCTGTGAGCGTGTAGGTAGACATTGGGCGGCTCAGCAGTTTGCCTAGGCGTGCTTCTTTGTCGTCTTGGGTGTACTTTTCGAGCTCAAGTGTGCATTCCGGGTGCTCTTGTAATATCATATCCAAGATTCGGGATGTTCGTTTCAGCACATTTGCATGGTGAATGTGTGTGATTAGCGGTCTCAACAAAGACAAAGCATGCTGCGGATTTGGCTTTTTCGAATTCAATGGTGATGGATCGCTCTGCCGGCTTTCGAGGTTTTTACGGTGTGCATCGCAAAGCAACACCCGGAATGCATTGCAGATCAAATCTGCCTTGAGCGACTGCTCCTGTTCATCTTCATCGGCCAACGGGTCCACATGTTCAATCTCCACCACCTTGTCATGCAGATTGATGCGTACCTTCCCGTCGCTGACATGGACTCTGTATGCGGCGAGCCGACGAGCCTCACGAACAATTTCGAAAAACAGCTCCTCTTCAAAAATGATTTTTCGGGCATTTTTGATCTCCTGCTGAACAGAAGTCTCCTCTTCTAGAGTAGCTTTGTAGTTGGAACATCCGATTCGAGTCATATCCCCAGATGAGTTGTCGTATAACGTTACTCGCAGAACATGACGGCGCTTCTTCATGTCGAATTTGAAGGACATTTGCCCATTGTCTTTCCGTTTCATTAGCGCAACCCCCAAGTCTCTATATTCAGATCCAGAGTCTCCAAACCCATATTTGATAGCCAATCCTCTCACATCGCCTTTTCGTAACTTGAAAAACACCTCTCCGGCATTCACCGTGTCGAAAATTTCACCCCAATAGGTTCCTTCCTTGGCAACCTCGCTCTTCAACCGCAATGCCGCCTTGCTCAGTGTGTTGGAAGCTTGATCCAGCGATTCTAACTTCCAACCAGCTCCAACTCGTGTATTCTGTTCCGGCAACGATATCTGCAATGCATCCGCAGCCAAAGTACCCACCTCCACACGATCTTTCAACAATGGAGACATCGATGTAGTACCAGCCGCTGGCCGAAGACAGGACAGCAACAATGACACAAAATCAAGCGACAATGCACTTTCATTCATTGCAGTTGCGACCAAATCCAGCATTTCTCGACGCGACTCGTCAAAGTTTTGCTTCTCTTCTTCGGTCTGTTTTTCCTCAGCAGCTTCTTGCATATCTGTATCTTCGTCCTCTTTTTTCTCTTCGTCGTTTTCCTTTTTCTCTTCCTTTTCGTCTGCAACTTCTTCGCTCATGACGACGTCCATTGCCTTGGATTGCTCGATTTCCTGCATCAGCTCCTCCTCCGCTAGGTTGGCAAAAGACCCCCGTTCTTGCGTGATTCGCGGGATTATCTGAGCCAAAGTCAGGCTCTCACTGTTGAATTAGCTAACACCGTTACCTTCTGGCCACATACCTCCAGAGCTTTTCTTCTGGAACCTCCTTGGGCTCCAGCGACAATTTGAGCTGGTCCATCTCGTTAGTTCGTGGTGATGCAGTTGGGACCGCTTCAAAACATCGTCAGTTTTTGGCTCATCATCACCTCACCACTCACCGCTAAGAGCATACCAAGCTAAGCTCGAGCGATCGAAGCGAGCAAAAAAAAAAAAAGGCCGAGCGCAGTGGGATCCGGGATTTTGCTGCGCTCGGCAATTTTTTTCTTTGCTCGCTTCGCTCGAGCTTAGCTTAGTATGCTGAGTATTGGTGCGGCGATTTGAAGCTGAGCGGCTGGTGATGCCAAGCAGTGACAATATCATAACTTCAGACAAATAATAATTATTTTTTCTCTATAACAATTTCTACAATTCGTAGTCACCATCGTCGTCATCTAGATCGGTACCTTCTTGCAACTCGTTCGCCAATTCCTTTTCTCGCTCCCGAGCTTCCTCCATGGTCTGTAGATCCATTCGATGGTCGTTCATCAAGTATCGCATAGACTTGACACTATCATCGTGCAAAGAAATACAAAACTTGATTCGTTCATGGAACGTGTCTTGGGGCTCAGTCGATGAGTACACGTCGAGAACCTCCTTGGACTGCATAAATCCTCGTTCATGGTCAACTGTGGCATCGATAACACCGTCCCGGATAGCCTTGGCCACGACATATTCAGCAGATTCTTCCGAGTCAAGATGCAGTCGCAGGCAGATATCCTTAAGAGAGATCTTGGAATAGGTCAAACTCATGATTCGAATACCGGTTTTGATAACATTTTGTCGCAATCGAAGCACCAAGGTATAAGTATCATCTCGCTTCAATTGCTCAGCATGCTTGGCAATGACGTTAGTGAATTGAGTGATATCACCACCTCGAACAGCACTAGCGACATCGAAATACGGGGCCAATGATCTTTCGAATTCTGGCTGTTTGAACACAGCTCGTTCAGGAATATCACCCATCAGCAGCTCCACCACAATGCTCAACTTGTGAGCCTGTTGCAGAAATCCAATGGCCAGTGGAGTTTGGGGAGCTTTTCGAATAGCAGTGGTAACTCTGTCAAAAGCACCGGTGTAATTGAGCTGGATTGCATGGATCTTGGCAAGATAGTAGAAATATCGAGCACCCAACGCGTTGCTGGCAGACTCTGGAAAAGTCGTCTTTGACACCAAATTGGCAGCTTGCGACACTTGATGAGTACTCAAATAGTTCCGTAACAACAAAGTGATCAACGAAGCCTGTGTTTCCATGTCGTGTCGCAAAGTGGCTGTTCTCAATGCAATTAATAGCAATGGCCGGATGTCTTCAAGTGCGCCAGTCAATTCATAGGCACGCGAATAATAAAACCAGATCTTGGCAGCAAGATAATCCATGCTTCTTCGATTGTAAGATCGCAATTTCTCAACACAAATATCAGCTAGCTTTTTGAATGTTTCCACAGGACTTTTGTTCATGATCCAGCCCAGCACCAACAAGTGCAGGTAGACATCCACCTCAGGAAGAATACTGGATGGAGATGCCAAGTCCTCTTCTGCCGCCGACGGGGCATTGATATATTTCAACAAGCTTGCCTTGGAACAATCATCTGCTGGATATGTCGACGTCACGATCTGGGCCAATGCCTGGCTATCGATTCGCTTACGCAATGCTGGCAGACCTCTAAGCACTTTCAATGTGAATCGCGGATCGAAATTGGACACGGCCTTTTCGAGGTATGCGAAATCTTGCTTGATATCATCGACAACCAAGGTCTGTTCTTCGTCCTTGACGTCTTCAGTTGCTTTCATTTCCACGTCGGCGTCCATTGTTGCTGGTGATTTGTTCGGTGTGGTTGGGTGGGTGGTGGTGGAAGGAGCAGGTGTTGTTGTTTAATGCGCAAATCCAACCTTTGGGACAACGCCACCACTGCCGGACAAAAATGAAACGAACCGCTCCGCTGTCAGTTGAGGATCTGCTACAGCAGAAAAAAGCTCAAGATGGATCTTTGAAAAAACCCAGGTTCATGTCTAGGGCAGAGAGAGAAAAGCTAAAACAGAATGCTAATGCAATTGTGAAGAAACCGATCGCCAAATCACGACCAGTCGCTACCGTCAATAAGGCGACGACTCCAGATAATCCGGTCGTTGATATAGCGGCCAAACCTGCCGCTAAAAAGGAGAGAAACAACCCCAAAACCTTCCAATTCGAATGGAAGGAGAACGATGACACGGCAATGAAAGATGATTACCTCCATGATACCACTGGAATTTCCAATATAAACAGCACCGGAGCTGAGGCTCGTCGGCAGCGGCAAGCACAATTACAACAACAGTTCAAGCCTGTTGCCGAAACATGGGACGAAAAGGGATGGTGGGAGAAGCCTTTGGACAGGATGAAAGCGCGAGATTGGCGAATCTTGAAGGACGAGTTCGACATTTCGACCATTGGAGCCAACCTGCCTAACCCATTGCGAAGCTGGAAGGAATCATCAATACCACAGCCAATCATTGAAGTTGTAGACAAGCTTAAATACACACAGCCTACCAAGATCCAGCGAGCGGCAATCCCAATTGCAATGTCCAAGCGCGATGTGCTCGGTGTGGCTGAGACCGGTTCTGGTAAGACTGCGGCTTTTGTTATTCCATTGTTGTCATATATTATGGAATTGCCAGCCCTGACGGCAGCGACTCGATTCGACGGTCCATATGCTATCATTCTTGCTCCCACACGAGAATTGGCTCAACAGATAGAAGGTGAAGCGAAAAAGTTCTGTGAACCAGTCGGGTTTACATGCATGTCAATTGTCGGTGGCCATTCGATGGAGGAACAAGCTTACAATCTTGATTTTGGTGCCGAAATCATTGTTGCTACTCCCGGGCGACTGTTGGACTGCATAGAGCGGCGGATACTGGTTTTGGCACAATGCTGCTATGTCGTGATGGATGAGGCTGATCGAATGATTAGTCTTGGTTTTGAAGAACAAGTCAACAAAATCCTGGATGCTCTTCCAGTCAACAACACTAAACCCACTGAAATGGAGGCAACTGAAGATCTATTGGCTCCAGGGATGAAGTTCCGACAGACAATGATGTTTACCGCTACTTTGCCGGCCCCAATCCAGAAAATGGCTGAAACGTATCTCCGCAACCATGCTACTGTCAAAATCGGCGAACCAAGTAGTGCTGCTGATCTTGTGGAACAGAAGCTCGAGTTTGTTGATCCTTCCGGACGTGTTGAGCGACTTTTGCAAATACTTCGTGGCAACACTTACAGACCTCCAATCATTGTTTTCATGAATCGCCAACGAATGTGTGACGAAGTGGCCAAAACAATCAATCAGGATTCTCAGTTCAGTGCTATTACTTTGTACGGTAAGCAGCGGCAGGAAAATCGTGAACGTGCATTACAGAGCCTCAAGTCTGGCGAATCTGACGTTCTAGTAGCCACTGATATCGCAGGACGAGGTATCGACGTTCCGAATGTCTCGCTTGTGGTGAACTTTCAAATGTCTAGAGACATTGAATCCTATACACATCGAATCGGTCGAACGGGCCGAGCTGGCCAAACTGGTACAGCCATCACATTCCTGGATAGTGACGATGAGCCGCAGTTCAAGCCGCTCATGCAAATGCTTGTGTCGTCCAAAGCGAGCCGTGTGCCCGAGGAGTTGCGACGCCGTGTAGGTGCCCAACGGCAGGAACGCGCTATTAGAGAATAATAAATATATGTATTTCTATTTCCGAGCTTCCGCTGCGCTCGGCCTTTTTTTTTCTGCTCGCTTCGCTCGATAGTGCTCAATCGATGACCGCGTTCCGGTGAGCCGCATACCGAGCGTAGCGAGCAAAAAAAAAGGCCGGGCGCAGCGGGTTCCCTTCCTGGCGTAATTAACCTGATGATACCGAATATCTGTATATATAACAAAATGCAAAGGTAGTTGTATTTACTCGTCGTCGCTGTCGTAGTCGACCAGAGCACTGTTCTTTGATTGTATCGTAGAAGGAGTTTGCGTCAGTCGTTTAAGACCTTCTAATGTGCTTTCGGAAAACAATCCACTTTCTTTCGTTTCTGTTTGATCTGTTTGTTGATCATCCTGTTCATCATGTCCTTCGTCGACATCCGGTGCCGGCAATGCATTGCCATACCACACCTCGTCTGGAGCTTCATACCCCTCCAGTCCAAATGAGCCTTCGATTTTCCGTCGTTTTACATGCTCCTCGTCACCTTCTAGCTCTTTGACTTGGGTTTCCGGTAGAAGCTTCCTTATTGCCTCGGCAGCTTGTTCTTCAAGGCGTCGCTTTTCTCTCTGTTGTGCTTCGGGACTTGGGTCCTCACTCGCCCATTTAAGGGTCATAATCTCCTTGCCGTCCAAACTTTGTCTATTCATGGCTTCTTTAGCAAACTGCGCACTGTTCTCATTCGTGTAGCTAACGAACGCAAGATGCCGGTCGCTCAGTACTCGTATCCGGTCGATTTCACCCCATTGTGAAAAATGCCTAGCCACCACTTCGTCCATATTCTTGCCACTCCCAATCTGTCCCACGTATAATGTCCGGTTCTGTCGCAAAAAGGACCCTACCCCGCTCATGTCTTCCTTGTAGTTTGCATGTTTCTTTCTTCCAAAGCAATCGACACTTGGCGGGAATATGTCGCCGACTCCGGGTACACGATGCAGACGTTCACACTTCTTACCCTTGGGGCAGATTCCACGAGCAAAGTTCAAACAGAAATGAGCGCCGTTTATTTTGTCGCCTTTGGTATATCCTGAATCGCGTTTTGGATCGCAGCGTCCCAGAGCCGGTTTGGTATAAAAATAGTTCTTCCCACCCGATCCGCCGCTATGCTGCTGGTACCAAATATTATACACCCCTCCTGTATTTTCATCCTGCTCACTAGGAACTTTGTCCGGGTCCACCTGTACCCTTGCACCCTTTCGTTTCTTCTCAATCGCGTTGCTCATCGGTGTTGTGTGCAGTGAAAAAAAGAAGTTCCACCATTCCTGGGTGATGTTCGCGCAGCGCATTTCATGATACCCGTTGGCTGGCGTTTCTGCGCCGCACCCAACCTGCCCCTCAACTGTCTGAGTCCTGCGTATCGTCATATCCGGAATTTCGATCATTGAGAACGTACTATTTCGGCAAATTCACCAATAAGCTATATGGACGATGTGCCGGGGGCGTTGATCGGTGGAAACCGATACAACGGATTCTCGTTACAACTATTGGACGATGATGAAGAGTTATTTGAGACGGGTACGATAAAGAACACACCAGCATTGAATTGTATTATAGCTCACGTCGAGCAAAATCGGAAGTCCAGCGGACTTCTGGAATCGTTGGCCCTTTGGGTGGCTTCATTAAACCAACAGTGATGCAACTAATGTGCATCAAAAGACCGTAATGAGATAAAGTTCGCAAGCAACACTATTATTTTCAGGCATTGACTATTATGGAGGCAAACCTTGCGAACAATCGGCTGCCGTCAAACGATAACGTGACCCACAAAGGTAGGCGAACTAGGCATGTGCCTGGATAATCAGATACAATAAATTGAGCAAGAAGCTTAGCGAACTGGCAAATTCATCTCTCCATCTTCACCTAAATTGGCTTATTTCTTGCATGCACTGGGAAAATCAAGCTGTGCGGCGAGCTGATACGGCTGGGCTGCGGGGGATTCACTTTCCTAGCTGGGATTGCTAATCCAGTGAGGGTCTGGAGTGGTCCCTGCTGGATGATTAGTTAGGCGATACACTCTAAGCGCCGGGGTTCCAGACCCTCGGCGTCAAGCGGTCGGCATGGCGCGATCTGCGCGAGCGTGAAAGAGGGCCACCCGCTCGTTGCTGATTTATCTGCATCGTGATTGGCTGTTGGGACCGAGGAAGTAAGCGTAGAGACAAAATTTATCACCCTTATAATACTCTGCACACGCCGTTTGATCTCCACCACCACAACAACATTCCTCCTCTGTATTTGCATATTTCTCTCCAGCAATTCCGGTCTTAACGGGTTAATCAACTTTTGCATTTCACATTTCTTATAAAAACAATGGCATCAGACGACGGGCCCATGGTAATCAACTCTTGTGGTATGTGCTTGTCTTTTTTCTCCCTTCTTTCGCTAACAATTTAATCAGTCGATGGTCAAGAAACCCAAGTATGGGTTGGCGGACGAAAGAGTTTGCTGGCCCGAGTGCAATCCGAAACTGTCGCTAGACTACTGAAAGAAAAGTTCACCAACATGGATTTCCCAGTGTATGCTCTAACGACATTGGGGGACCAGGTGTTGAACAAGCCGTTGTTTTCGTTCGAAGGCAAATCGTTGTGGACTAAAGAGCTGGAGCTGCTTCTGTATGAAAAGATTCCAGGACACGAACAATTGGATATGATTGTGCATTCATTGAAGGATATGCCAACACAAATGCCAGATGAGTTTGAATTGGGGGCTATCTCGGAGCGGGAGGACCCTCGAGATGCATTGGTTGTAAGCTCCAATCTCCCATACAAAACTCTAGGCGACTTGCCCGACGGAAGCGTTGTTGGTACATCATCACTACGACGATCAGCCCAGCTGAAACGACGATATCCAAAACTCATTTTTGAGAGCATCCGAGGTAACATCCACACTCGACTCAACAAGTTGAATGACCCAAGCACCCCGTATTCATGTGCTGTTCTTGCGGCAGCCGGTCTCATCCGAACTGGTCTTGGTTCCAAGATCACAAGCTACCTTAACTATCCTGACATGTACTATGCAGTTGGACAAGGTGCCTTGGGTATCGAAATTCGAAAAGGAGATGTCAAGACCCGAGAATTGCTGTCGGCTGTGAATCATGTTCCGACCCAATTGCGATGTACTGCCGAACGAATGTTGATGAGATCACTAGAAGGCGGATGCTCGGTCCCAATTGGCGTTATTTCAACCCTTGAGGATGGAAAGATGACTATTAAGGGCATTGTAGTGTCAGTTGATGGTACCGAAAGTGTCGAGGACTCCGTGGAAGATGCTCCATGTGATAGCATAGAACAGGCTGAACAAATTGGTCTGCTACTGGCAGATCGATTGAGGGCTAAGGGAGCAAAGAATATCTTGGACAATATCCATTTCCCTTCTGCTGCTGAGGCTTTGAAGCGACCTGATAGAACTTCACAGCCCGAAGCTCAAGCTTGAAAATAAAAATAAATTGATAATTCAAAGCAAAACGCTTTGAATATCGAAATCCTCTTCGTGAGGTCTGCAGCTCACCTTTTTATTTATGTATATATGCCGTTAATGTTATTCTTACTCTGATTCCTCATCTCGATACTCTCTTGTAGGGAGGTTCATTCCAACCATAAAACAATCCCAGCCACACGAACTTTTCATTCACCATTCATCCAACAATGGACTATGCTACGGCGAACGCTGCCTTGGCGACGGACCCTGACAACTATGAAAAATGGCAGGATCTTATAGAAGCAGCTGAAGCACAAGAAGGCGGTCTGAATCGGACTTGTTCCGCTGAAACCATCGACCAATTCCGATCGTCGTTTGATCGGTTTTTGCAACGATTCCCCATGCTGCAAGGCTTTTGGGCTAGATACGCGAGATGGGAATTCGAACTAGGTAATAGCTCCCGTGCTGAGCAAGTATATGAACGTGCGATCAGCTTCATGCCGGGCTGTGTTGACATTTGGACGAGGTACTGCGAATTCAAGTCGCTGGTAAGTCTCGATCACGACGCCACGAGGAGTTTGTTCATACGGGCTAGCACAGTGATTGGACGGCATTTTCTTTCACATGAATTTTGGGCATCATATGTTTTGTTTGAAGAAACGAGAGGTACACCGCAGACAAAATTCGATGTTTTGAATAAGGTGGTACGACTTCCTATCCATCAGTACGCCAATTTTTTCGACAAGCTTCGCAAAGCAGCTCGAGATTTACCACCTGAAAAGACGGCTGACGAGTTCTATGTCACGCAATTCCGAGCAGAATACGAATTGGCCAAGGAAGAAGGCACTGTAAACACGAGCATCTCTGCGGATTACGATCTGCGAGTGAGAATAAACCATTACTTCGAACAGATATACGACAAAACGCAATGGGCAGTGTCCAAGCGATGGCCATATGAAAGTTCAATAGTGCGCCACCACTGTGAAGTGGCATTCCTGGAAGAAGCAGAACTGGTCAATTGGCGCAAGTATATTCAATTTGAGTCGGTTGAATCTGATTCTGAACATCCAGTAGTGCTACTTTACGAACGAGCATTGATACCAACTGCTCTACATGAAGAGTTTTGGGTGGCATATGCCAGATATTTATTATCCAAGAATCACACTGAGGCTGCTAGAAGTGTATTTTTACGGGCCTGTGCAGTGCTTCCGGTTGGCAAGGTTCAAGTGCGGCATATGTTTGCCAGGTTCTTGGAATCTGAGGGCGAATTCGAACAGGCCAAGCATGTGTACGAGCTCATATTGGAAACTCTTCCAGGCTCTTTGGAGACGATTGTACTATTGGCTGGCGTTACACTACGGTATGTCTCTTCTGATGCGGCGATCGAGGTTTACAACAACTATATTTCCCTGGCAGATGGCGAAGAGTGTGCATTCTTAGTGTCGGAACTGGCCAGCTTGCATGTGAGGCAGAAAGACGCTGATCAAGCACGACAAGTCTACATTCAGCATGAAGAACACCTCTTGGAGACGTTCATCTACTGGCGAGAATATCTCAAATTCGAAATCAACGAAAATAACCAAGACAATGCACGACAGGTGTTTGAGAAGATTAAAACCAGCAGCTTGCATGCTCGTCAAATCAAGGATTTGGGCCATTATTACATGGAATACACACTGAGCATGGCCGCAGCGCCGCAGGAGTATTTTGCCGCTGATGCGGCGCTACACAAATCTGCGGCTCTTACATTGTAACATCAGAGTTAATTGTAATTCATTAGATTACATAACATAAAAAATGAGTCTTTTTATACAAGTTCAACAATAACATTGAGAGTGGTGGCAATAGCCCAGAATATGATCAAGGTTGTGCCAATCCAGCGAGACATTTCCCAGCCGTTCAACGGTACAGCAATAGCCAAAAAGAGCAATGTGATTAGCAGCGTTGCACCGGAAATGATCAATGTGGACGACAGGTCAATATGGTACACGCCCAACGTAGCACCTTGTTGCACAAGCACCACCAGGCATGACACGCCAATACCGACGAGAATGTTCAGCATTGGCCCACCGAAACAGGCTGAAAGTGCCATCACTGGATATCCCATCTTGGCTACTGTTGCATTGGCCACAAAGTCACCCAGAGAATTGCCCACGGCAAAGATCGTGATACCGAGGATGGCGTCGGAGATCCGGAAAATGGTGCCCAGCATTTTGAGCACCCCGACCACTTCACTGGCGATGGTCGAAACCCATGCAATGGCAAACACAAATCCCAAAAAAGAAACAAATCGGATAGAATGTCTAGGATGCATCGTGGAAGATGGATAAATAAACAGTAGTAATGCATAAAGCAGCACGGACACCACTGAGACGCTAATGAGCAATGCTGTCCAATTGAAATTGGGCGAATAAGTGCACATGCCCAATGCAAACGGAGCACAGGTTGCCTGTACAAATAGCAGCCATCGAGGAATCTGCATAGACTCAGCCTTTTCTTGGTCTCCATAATAAACGTCCGATGATTCTGGCTCGTTTCTGTTACGAGTACCACTTTGAACAACTTCCTTGTCAATGGTTTTTCGGGTCTCAAAAACCGGAACGGTCAATGTCAACAGCAGCACGCTGGGTGCTGTCATGACACTAGACAAAACGCCATGCCAGGGTTTGTGTTTGATGTTTTTGATTGTCGGGAAAAGTGTTAGTAAATGCTGCTTGATGATGCTGAAATAATGCTTCCAACGACTGGCTTGAAGCTGTGGTGACGTTCTAGTGTTTTGAGAGTCTGAGTCAAACGAGCTTCTGCTACTGTTTCCGCCAAGCATAGCTTCTCCTGGGGATATCCCCAATGCATCGTAAACTTCCTGCGACCCATACTCGGTCACAATAAGCCGGGGGATATCGAGTCGTGGAGACCCTGGCGGAGACGTTTCCGGTGATTGGTCCCGTTCTTGGGTCGTCATGGGGATGGAAGAACTATTCGATTTCGCGGTCTGTAAGTTTTGAATAAGTGATCTGAACTCCAATGCACTGAACAAGGATGGACGAATTGGTGCGGAGTTTCTTCTCTTCTGGCGTTGTTGTCGGTGAGCATTCAGCTTTGAATCGTCTACAGCCGCAGCACCTTGCAGTCGATTGACACGCATAAACCGAGTCAGCTCGCCATATCGCTCTTCCTCTTCTTCTTCCTCTTCTTGTTCTTCTGCAGATTCTCGTAGTGCTTCGAGATCTGGGCTGTTAGTCAGCAGTGGATTGGAGTCGACAATTTCTTCATCAGGCAGGATCACTCGTTCGTGCCCCGGTTCTGTGTACCAGTCCCGTGCCCTCGTGTCTTCAAGATACTTTTGTCGTCGTTTTGCAGCATTCCAATGCCACCAAACCACAAATACCACATATGCAACATATAACACAAGCATGACGATACATTCCCATGGCTCTAGTGTTCCGTCCGACACGAAAATCATCGCAAACGTAACTGCAACGGCAAAAAATAGCACGTCTCGCATAAATGACTTTTTACTCACATGGAATGGCTGGATCAACGCCATAGAACCGGAGACAACCGCAGTAATAAACGATGCAGCCCCAAGCAGTTCACCCAGAGCTAGCGATCCAGCACCAATCTTCATGGCGGCATACGTACTGAACACATCGGGGGATCCATTACCAAATGCCAAAAACGTCACACCAATCAGAGTCTCGGATAGTCCGAGCATTGTTGCCATAGTATTTAGATTTGGGCACAAGAAATCTGAAGCTGCAATACCAATTGTCATAAACAAGCACAAGAGCCACATTGCGCATGTTCCGATCAACGCAACTTGACCTCCGCGACTGGCACAGTAGTAAGCCTCGAGATAATCGATATATCCCACGACTTCCGTCTTACAGTATTCTCTGACAAATGAGCATTGCTCTTCCTGAGGCTGGTGAACCACTTCGTGGCAATATGCCGGTGTCAAACCGACATCATTGTCGCCATCGTGATCATCCTCTGCAACGGCGACGCTCGCCAGGCAACAAAGCAGGAGAAACACTAGCAATCTTGTTCGCCTCATGGTGTTTTAGAGGATCCTATATTGTTGTTGGCAGGAAAAGCAGACTAACCTTGTTCCGTCCATCTGCAATGGTGTTTATGTAGATAATTTTGATGATTGTTGTGGCGGAGAGTGGTGTCAGGAGAGCAACTGTGGCCAGCTGGATTCACGCCCTTCCAGGTCGGAGCTTAAAATGTGTACACTTACGAACACGCTGGGATGGATCGTTCGGCCACGGTGGGTCCTGGTGGCGCGACCAGCTCATGCATGGGGACCAGACTCAGTAGTGTGGCTCACAATTACGCAGCATATTGATACTGATACCGATTGGATTAACCTGCTTGAAACAGTAGGGATTCTTTGAGGGATTTTTCCAGTTTTTCAGTCTTTGTTCGGTGCAGTCAACATGTCGTTCATTGTGGTGCCGACCTGCATTTAAGCATAATCCTGGTTTTCCGCTGGATCTGCCCGGTATTTCAAACTATGGATGCTAAAATAACACCAGGGCAAGTGTCAAACTAACGAGGGATGCGATCTGAGTCACATTGGCCATTTAGTCGGACCCATCGGGAGGCCCATAGACCGGACTCAGCAAGCCCTAACTGGCTGTCTAGAGCTGTATTAGCGTGATTATCTGTATCGCCAACTGAGAATGTTTCAGTATTCTGTGTTCAAAGAAAGCCGAAAAATGATTGTTACTGCGGCTGTTGCTTCGCCTTGCAGCATTGGTAGGAATGGATAGCATAGTATAATGAGGCAAGTGCAACAGTTAAGCTGCTCTGTGCCGTTCTTGGAACCATGTTAATAGTTATTGGACCAATTTATACAACATTCCGATAAAATCAAAGTTCATACCCATTCTACGCAGCTGATCGTTAGCTTGTGCCCGTTGAGCTGCACCCAATACTGTGCTGACAACAATGATACCAAACAGAACACAAGGGCCGCCAGACCAGATTATACACGGTGGTTATCATGGTTTGCAGCAGCTTTGATCTTCGTTGATTCTAAGGAGATTCATCAATGAGGTGTGGAGACTTCGCCGGCTGTTTGGTCGAATGTGTCTCAGATCCGGCCGGGTCGGAACATATGGGTCATATCGTGTATTCTGGTTCACAGGACTCGTTGTGTTGTATTACACCGGTATGTGGTATTTGATATGACCCCCATTGCGAAACATGTTGCTGGTGTCATCAGCTAGATTGTCGGATGTAGCAGATGTAAAACATTGTAGTGCTGACCTTAGTCCAGTCATAGCTTATTTTCCATTGGTCTGCGATCAGTAATGTAAACTCTGCTGTAAAGCGTATCGAGATCAATGTACAACGCTTTTGAGGCTACTTCTGCAAGTACCCTGCACATAAAGTCGCCGTATGCATGCGTGCATGCCTCACAGATTTTAGTGCCGCAGAGAAAGCGGGCAGCCCTAAAACCTCAAACCAACCCCCAAGTACCATTCCAAGTGTCCAAATAGGGAATAGACTGGTAATAAATGCAACATGTGTTGGCAGTAATACCCTAGCAGCAGTAACATACGTACGCCGCTTGAATCATGAATGAATTGGAGCGGGTTTGGGGTTGTGAAAAGTGCGAAATGAGGCATTCGATTTGCCCAGTTAAAAGCCACCAAATATCCACAATGCCTCTTACTGCATATATCTAGATATGAAAAACTTGGAACATCTGATTCGGAACTTTCTAGAAATCGTCCTGTCTGAGGCCAATACTCATCCTGACGTCGAGTTGTTTGTTGAATCTCTAAAAGTGAAAAACAGAAGTGAAGCTGATCCAACCTGGCTAGCTATCCGCCACAGTACAACAAACCAAGTGGTAGTGCCAATATTGATACCTCAGATATCTCAAGGGGTGTACTTTGGTTATATGATCTGTCGTGGCGATGGGCTCCACGTTCCTGAGCTGAGAAGCTGCCTTCAATCCGAAGCGCAGGCTAAGATGCGGCAAGAATGGGCTAGAAGATATACCCAGTACAGAATTGAAGCTCTTAGGATGTGTTTGTACCAGGGATGCCAGTATTTCATAATTGCCGATGGCCCTCGCCTGTTATGGCATCGTTTGGAACTTCAAAGACTGGATTGGAATCGTATTGAACATAAAATCACGAAATATCAGAATGATATGCAGCATCATTGCACTCCAGAGCTGCGACTAGACCTCACTACTGAAACAAAAGTCGTTGATTGCCGGCAAACCACCGCACATGGACTAATGGTGGCATTTCTGGACTCTGCCGGGTCTCGCCGTATCAAGTCCGATCAGAGACGACTGCTACGTCTTGTGCATGATACAATGAGCTGATAGAATAGATAGTTTTTGAATTACTGAATGAAACATCGAAGATTCGGATCGTTTCAACTTGCCGAGCCGCACCAACGCTCCCAACATATATACCGGCGCCGCCGCCTATCTCCTTCTTGGCTTTTGCATCCCCACATCGCCACCTCTAGAGAGACCTTATGGGAAATATCATGTCCAACAGTTTTGCACCGGAGTGCACGGAGCTTAAGCGTGCATATGACAACTGCTTCAACGAGTGGTACTCCGAGAGTATGTTTTTGATTCGATCTGATGAACTAACCAATCTAGAGTTTTTGAAAGGCAAATCGGTACGCCTAGAGATCTCATGAAAAGTGCTAACAATCAAAAGGTTGAAAACGAGTGCTTTGACACTTGGACTGAATATGAAACTTGTGTCCACGTATGTATAGTTTGATCTGGAATTTTCTAACAAAAAAAATGCAGAAGCATCTTGTCAAGCAGGGCATCAAGCCTATGATCGATGACGCCCGAAAAGATGCCCCATTCGAGAACGGTGGACGATTGGGCCCTGGAGGCAAGCCAGAAGATAAATAATTGCGTCATTTTCTCGAAGCACTGAACAATTTTGTTTTGTCATATTGTATATACTAATTTATCCTGCTGTATAGTATCGCACCTCATCTGTGAATATACCCTTACGCGCGCCACCTAAAATTTTCCAACATCATCGCCGTTTCGCATTCCCCACCACCACCACCATCACCAAAACTACAAGCATGTTCAGTATAATATCAACGGCGCGAACGCAGATCATGCGTGCAATGCCAGTCATGCCAATGAGCACAACTGGGTTCATGCAGAGCATCATGACCCGAGCATACAAGACACATCAGGGCGCCGCTAAGCGATGGCGAAAAATGTCTGGTGGTCGCTTCAAGAGAGTACGCAACATTGCTTAATAAGAATAAACAAGCTAACAGTCAGAAACAATGCGGTCGGTTGCACGGTAATGTGGGCTGGTCTAAAGCTCGAAACTTGAACCATTTGAATGGCACTGTATTGGCCAAGGGCAATAGAAGAGGCAACCAGCTGAAGAAGCTGCGACGGATGTTGCCAAACCATTAACCAGCATTCAAAGACAGACAGACACGACCGGATATGTGAATTGTGAAAAATAAACTATCGACATGATTATTGTACATAAAATAATATTTACGTGAAAAAACGAACAAAAAGTTACTCTGAGGTTCGGACACCATCCTTGTAGCTATAGCTCTGCCATTCCTTCTTTTCATTGTCTCGTACCAATTCACCAGTAGGGAAGTAATGGTAATTCGTCTTGATACTGCATGCAAATGGAACGTTATCAAACGTCACAACTCTCAATCGCACATAGGTATTGTCAGGGATACTGGTGACCGTATTGATAAACTCGTCCAAAGTTGGAGTTGGCGTGCCATTGACATGTGTAATAAAGTTTGTTGGCGCAATCGAGTATTGATATGCTGGAGACCCTTGCACTCGTCCGGAAACATACACACCTGAATGCAGCTTTTTGATCTGTTGCCGGACTGCATGATGCGGTTTGTGAAGCACTGCACCGCACCAGATTACAACCCGATCCGTGTTCAAGTCTTCCGATGATACAGTTGGAACATCCAGGGTCAATTCTTCCTTATTTCGAACAACTGTCACTTGCAATTGCTTATCATTCATGACATTGTCCAACTCTGATACTCGTGTCAGGATCTTCCCGTTGATTGCCAGCATGATATCGCCTTCTTTCAAGACCGAGCTAGGGCCAGTGGCCACACGCATAATGTTGAACAGCTGATGTCTTTCATTGTTGCTTTCTTCCACCTTTTTAATCCATTCTATTTTGTTAGTTTTTTCCTTATTCATCAACTCATACCTTCGGAAACACCTCGGATTCGTGCTTGAACAACTTGAATAGCGTTGACTTCCAGGTCCAAGAACCGTGGCTCTGGGGTAGAACCTCGCTTCAGCTCATCGATCACGGAACGGATGCTTGTAACATCAACACCAAGCCTGTATTCATGATCTCGACCATCAGCAGATCTTTCGCCAAGACAAGACAACCACAATGCTCGCACTGTACCGTCATCATCAGCCAGGACCCCCGAGCCGCATTGACCACTAATAGTAGTGTCCACAGTGATAGCATCCAAATTAATAGCCCGGTATCGTGGAGCTTCATTATTTGGAGGAACTGTGACAGTGGTCACATCTGTGACTCGGGTTTTGGTTGCCACTATACGCAGGTTGTGATTGTGGCCCATGAACATGACCGGGGTGCCTTGTCGCAACGGCTTGTCACTCAAGACAGCAGATTCGATTGGTGCATTGACAAGCGAAGGATCATATTGAACAATGGCATAATTCTGCAAAGGATGCAAAAACACCACCTTGCCCGGCACTATCACCGATTCGGCGATCGTGACACTAATATTGGACAAGTCGTACGGCACAATGTTTCGAGACACCGCAACATACCCCTTTTCAGCATCAATTACCAAACCATACCCTGCTTTCAACGTTCGAGGAAATCCTTCAATTCGAATTGGGATCATGGTGGCGACTTTGACAAATGACCGCACAAGTTTGGCGCAGTCCGAGGCTTCCATATCGAGATCAATGAACCGCGCAGATTGCGGCTCAATAGGCAGCTTTGGAAGCGGCTTGCCGAGATCGGTAAAATCCCAAAGCCCTGTCTCATCGTTTCGCACCGCCATTTGGAAAGTTGGCGTCCAGTGCCGGTCGATATATGAAATGGAGTAATTGATAGAATGCAAGTCTCGAATGTGTCGGTATTTGAGCGCCACTCGTTGCCCATCTGGGATATCCTTCATCACCTTGACAAAGGCATCTAAATCAGGCGTAGGCTTATCATCAAGTTCATCCAAGATCCAGCCCTTTGACTCAGTACCGTCGAGGCGGAATGATCCAGCCGCCTCACAAATATGCACTCCGCGACATGGAATGGCATACAGTCGAGCTAATTGATACGACAGGTTTTGGAACAACCCTCCAGCAACTTCCACGTACCGGTCTGGGGTTATAGCATGGAGATCTCCAACCTTGATCTTAGAGCTGTGATTGGTGCCACCTCGTTGAACCACTACTTCAATTTCATCACCAACAGAGCTGTCCAAAATCTCGTCAACTCGGACAAACTGGCTGATATGCTGCCCATTGACCGAGATCAAACAGTCACCTTCTTGAATAGCACCTTCTGATGGACCTTCTGGTAGCACAGTTTCAGCTACCAGCAGCCCAATTCGATCAGGAAACTTTTCACGGGCCGTCTTTTCCGCCTCAGCGGTGAGACCCAATCGTCGGCA
This sequence comes from Blastobotrys parvus, assembly GCA_030564285.1. Taxonomy (NCBI): domain Eukaryota; kingdom Fungi; phylum Ascomycota; class Dipodascomycetes; order Dipodascales; family Trichomonascaceae; genus Blastobotrys; species Blastobotrys parvus. The sequence goes on from JAJLUP010000042.1 coordinate 106,112, forward strand.
TTCGTCATATGGCTTCAACAACCATTGAACTTGGATAGTACCTCTGGTAATAGCAGTTAAACTCTGAATACACTGCAACGCTCGCAATCCTCTAAACAATGGCAAGAAAAAATCGGTCGAAGATTCGTTCGACCCACCCGCTTGCAATGCCACAACATTGCCATCAATGTTCACAACCGGAGACCCACTTGACCCACCAGAAGCACTTGCTGCTGCTTGAATGTATTCAGTGTTGAAATCGGAATAGGTCAAATCGCCATAATCTGGAGCATTTCGGTCCAGTCGACTGATAAACCCAGCAAGAATACTCAACTTTTCACCGGCATCGTTACCAACAACACGAATCTCACATCCTACACGCGCCAAATCAGGTCGTAGTTCTAATTGTTGGACATCCATATACTTAATCTTTGATGGATCAAATTGCAAAAACCCAAAATCGTGAACTGGATCCCGGTAGATTGGCTTGACATCGCATTCTTCGTGATTATCAAACACCGCATACCCAGTAAATGGTCCTGATCCTACAACATGTCGATTGGTCATGATAATACCACGTTCCGCATCCACAATAAACCCAGTAGCCTCGCTGACCAATGCTGAATCGGTGTCAAACGACACCACATTGGCAAACTGAATAGCCACTACGCTCTTCACCACGCGTTCAATTGTCTTCTGCCATTCTGCCGATTCGACTGCTGAAGTGATTGGTACCACCGGCTCTCGTTCTTTGGTTTCGTGGGACACCGATTCCTCGTCCTCCTCGCTGCTCAACATTTCATGGTCGCTGAGACTCTTCTCCGAGCATCGATCCAACTCCAAGGAATTGTTCGATTTTAGTTCGTAAAGCTTGGCCGATTTGGCGTTTGAAGGAAACCCGTTGCTTTCCTCTTCTTGGTCATGGTGGAGCTTTTTACTGCCAAAGCGTTCTGGAGACGTTGAAGCTCGACGTTTATTACCAAACTTGCGATCGCTCATCGTGGGCACAAAAGAAGCGCTAGCTCTCGTCAACAATATACTCCGACGACACAAGGCCTGGCGAAATAATGCGGTTCTAATTGGCGAGAAAATCTTGCGAAACTTCTTTCAAATTAGTCGTCTCGGGGCCTTCTTTCTCAACTCTGAGTAAAAATGCTTGGAAAATCCGCAGAAAATCTAATCGTGAAAAGTATCGACGGGATGGAAATGATGCAGGTTGGAATTTTCATGCAGAAAAATTTCAAAGTCACGTGCTCTCGCCTTCGTGTTTTAAAAATGCTTGCCACTGTCCCCAAAACTCTTGTTCCCGTAATCAACACGCGAGGATACGCCACAAATCCACGAATATGCCACTGATTGAAGACCTTGGTACTAAAGCACAGGCAAAGCCGTCGATTGCGTATGGCTACGTGCCTGTTCAATCAAGCCATTTTTCAGCATCTTCAGGAAGCCGGAAACGAACTACATATCAAGCTGACTCCTCGACAAAGCTTAGAGCGCTCAACAGAAGAATAACAGAACTGGAACGAGAGAACTACAACGACGTCAAGATTGAAATACCGAAACTAGATCTGGTACCTGAGGCTATGAAAGAGAAAAAGAGCACCAGTCAAAGGGCGGGCAATACTGTAAACTCGCGACGTATTTTGGGGTCCAAAAAGACACTTCAGAACCATCTTGACGACGACACAACAAATGCAAGAATATTTCTGGATGGTGTTGCGGAGCCATCGGACTATCCCGTACCGAAAATGTGCTCGATTTGTGGATACTGGGGTAAGGTAACTTGCATTCGATGCGGCGCTAGATATTGTGGAATGGTATGCGAGGCCGCTCACCGTGAAACACGGTGCTTGAAGGTGTATGGCTAGGAAGCTTTGATTCGTTTCAGCATACTCTGTTCCCAATCGTCTTCTTCGTCACTATCGTGTTCTATCATGCTTTCGGTACGTTTAATGCCAGTTGAGGCGTTGGAGGTTTTGGTCAATGCCTTGACCCAGCTGTGCTCGCCGACCATTTGGTCCACTTGGGATTGCCATTCCTTGACTTTCTCTGGATTCACTCCTGGAGGGAACAGGTCAGAAACAATGGTTGTAAAAGGACGATTGCCGATTAAAATATCTGGTTGTGCTCTGGTGGCAATCGCACAGATCAGGCCGCTTAAAAACAGCCATTTCTCTTTGATCTGTTTATTGTAGTGTCGATATCCATAGGCCACAGCTTGTGTAGATTCTTGATCGAATTGCAATGCTTCGCATTTTTCTTCAATATCTTCGATTGTCGGTTCGGAATTTGCCCTTTTCTTCTTAGATGGTGATGGTGACGGTGATGGTGATGCGCTAGCATTGACCGCGAATCGATCCTTACCCTTGAGCGGAGTGAACCGCGCTGCTCTAGCGTCGAATTGCTGCAATGCATCTTCTGGTGTATTGATTTTTTGTACGGGTGAGGGAGGCTTTGTCGGAGTCTTGAATGCTTTTGTTGGCGAACGTTTTGACGGAGTCGACGGGCCACTGGCTGCTCGCTTTGTAGGAGTCGATGGTGCGCTTCCAACAGACAATTCTCTTTGAAACAAGTCAATCAGTCTTTGCGATTCTTTTGGAGCAAGCGGGATCTTTTTGGAAACAGGATTTGGTAGATTCAGCTTTGTTTGCAGCCGTTGAATCGCCACAAATGCACAGATCCCCATTCTGGCCGTTTCTTCGTTTGATTTCAACGTGATTTTACTCCTAGAAAGACTGTACAATTGTTCAGCATAGCTTATGACATCTTTCGGGGGGTTCTCGATGGTGGGAATAGCATTTTTCACAGCCTGAAGACCGTGATTTCCTTGGGTACTTGCCCTTGATCGGGATGGAACGCGTATGCACGAAATGTTCATGATGATGGAGAAAACTAGACCCGCGCACAACGCCTTTTCTAGATGTAAGCTAAGACACCGGTGCTTTTTTCGGTTGCAGATTGAAACAGGCCCACTGCGGAGGCGATGCCGTGAAGTGGGGGTGTGAGTATATAAATTGAATTTAACTTGTCATCTTGGTACTTTGGAAGCTTCTTCACTGCAACATTATTTTTTTTTCTCAATGAAAGAAACAATTAGCCCACTGACTGGTTTGACCTATCGCGAATCGCTGAAGAGAGATGGCTTTGTTGCGATTCCTCAGGTACTTTCAGACCCATAGAACTGCGGTTAGCGCTAGAGGCCGAGGCCGGACGACACCAAGGTTGAGATACTTACGGATCAAAGATGCAATGACGACGCCAACAATAAATACTACTTTACAGATGGTATTGTGGAGACATGAATGAAAACTTTTAAATGGTAGAGTTAGTACAGGGCCTGGTCGCAGGGTGGTTTCGGGAGGTGGTCGCATATGGTCCCGCCCGCCTAGTACGGTCACTTACATTCGGCGGTGTCTTCGAGATCACGTTTCCGCAGAGAGCTGACAATGGATGCGGCCAAACCCCTTGGACACAGCGGCGACTCCATCTAAACTGGTTTCTGTAAACGTGGAGCCGAGTTGTGTTGAGGAGATAGTGTAACACGTCCAAGCGAGGGTTAAGCCTGAGACAGTGGCATCTACAATTTTTGTTCCTCTAGTTCTCAAAACTCCAACCATTCTCTTTTAGCTTCAATTCTTCAGTTCTTCAATTCCTCCCGCACCGCTGCTTCACCTTTGCACTTCTTGCTTCTTACCGGCTCATGAAAAATTATAGGGTGGGCCGCGCGGCTTTATATACCTGACAACCGGATTACGTCCCGGATTATAGGCTTAAGTTTTCAGCGATAGCCGGCGCGGGGTGAGCCTAGGGACGGCCGTTTGACACCAATGAACCAATATGCCAATTGGATCCTTACAGATTCATTTTCTAAGTATTTGATATTTATTTCCAGCAATCGCCAGTTGTGGATATGACAGGTTGAGTGTCGTATATTTCACAAAAGAAGTGTGACTGGAGATGTTAATGGAGAACAAAAACTTGATCTGCACCAGACGTTAAGATAAGGTTCCTTGGGGTTGGAGTAGGCCATGAACAAAAATCCGCAAGATTCATTACGTCCTATTGTGTCCGAATAGGCCCTAATACGACCCGGACATTTTACGACTCAGAAGTCAGATGTGGCTACAGTATATTAGCGTTATTACCAGTTAGGGCTTGCATATATGAATCCAGGGGCAGATTAACGGAAGCTGCCCCGGATCGTCAGGATAGTCGCTGCTTGAGCGAATATCGAGCCTCACGGTACGGTTTGAGGTGTCAGCCGTGTGACCTCAACAGGTGCTCATTTCGACTTTGGTGTCCATTCTTCTACAGCCTTCTCAGGGTCCTTACTGGCATAGAGCTCCTCAATGGGCGGGAAAAGGAAAGGCAAATTGTCGGAGTCGAACTCAGGAAATGCAGTTTTAATGGTCTGTTTGAGCTCTTTGTAGAAAATTTCGTATCCACCGCGGTTGAAGTGGATTCCGTCTTCCAGGAGATGACTTAGATCTGACTCAGGGGATAGAGACTTAACAGTACGGGCAAAGGCAGCCCAAAGATCCAAATACGGCACATCGAATTCGGCACAGACTTCCTGAGCGGCTCGAGAATATCTGTGATTCATCTCCGATGTTCGTTCTCCTGATTTTTCAATGTCCTGATGCAAAGTAGGACCAATAACGATCAATTTGATGCCAAAATTTCTGATCCTTTTGATCATATATCGCAAGTTTTCCTTGTAACGATCCACGGAAACGTGACCTCGTCCTTTAACTGCGTCATTGGTTCCAAAGAAAAGTGTCTGTTCAAAGAAGTGGTTAGTAAAAAGAATCTTTCTTTCCCCGCGTTGTCCGTCAAAACCTACCATAAGTTCTATTTCACCATTAGCAGCTCCTTCTGTGATTAGGACTTCGTCAACAAGGCGTCGTGCCAGCTGGGTATTATACCCTCCGAAACCTCTAGTAATGAAATCCAGTTTACAACTGTAGTCTGCTTTGTTAATATTGCATGTAGTGGTGTAGACTCCATTTCACATACCATTTTGAAGGGCCGGAGCTAAGCTGAATCCATGATGCTGCTGGGAGCTGCGACGAGTAATGGAATCACCAAAGAGAAGAAACTTTTTCAGCTTCTTCGACCACATTGTTGGAGTTTCTGTACGCTGTACTGGCCTGAATTTCTCTTAAGGCACCTGGTACTCTGCCAGTTAGCTCTCGGTACCCCCACTCTTTCCCCGCGCATTTTGGTAATGTTTCTTCCGGTAAAAGCTGTGGCCTGTCCCTATTTTCGGATAAAACGCCGTTCATCATTTCTCCCGGACACGTCCCACCACCGGTAAACCCAGCAAGGCACGTTCGAGATCAGGTGAGATCGTCCATGGCAAGTGGAATGAGTACAAACTTGGATTGCCTGCACGTAGCGGTTCTGCCTTTTACGTTTGCCGAAGCCATGGAGGGAAGGACCGTGTTATGTTAACGGGAACTGATTAGGATGCATGCCAAGCGAAGAGATGACGTTGTTTCACGGGCAGATTCCGAATTGGTCTAACTTGGCGACGTATCATCATAGAGGCCATATAACTAATTGTATTTTAACTATAACAACTAATGGATATCTTCACTCATTGAAAACTGGCTTAGACTCCTTAATCACCTTTTCCAATTCGGCCATTGTTGGCAATTCAGGAACTGCCTCCCACTCTTTCTTGAGAACGCTCGTGTCGGGCTGGGCAATGACGGCACAAGCAAAAATGGTCTCACCAGCCTTGATGTTTCCTCGGAGCTGAGGAACAATGGTCTTTGAGTAGTAAAGGTTGGAGTTGGGCTCAGGAGCAGTGGTGATACCCTCGCGACCGCCCTTGAGGCTCACAATTCCACTGAAGTCACCGCTGTTCATAACGTAGGAGCCGCTCTTACCTCCCACTCTTGTCAACTTCCTGGCAGGCTCCATGGCCGAAATTGCAAACCCACCTTCAACCGTGATCAAATCTCGACCGCTCTTGATTCGATGGACTCGGACATGCCACTGGCCCTTGGGAATGAGCCAGGTCTCGATATGTACGTCCGACCAGATACTCCAAGTAGAGTAGAGAATGTTGCCGGAAATTCGGGCCTTCGTCGTCTTGCGGAACCGGTACCCTTCACCGTCCTCAGAGAATCCAATCATGTTGTCAAGAGTAGCCTGGTCCAGGTCCCGGCCGTTGGCCTCAACACTGAACGCAAACCGGGTGCTGTAGGCAAACTTGCCGTACTTTTCTGCCTGGTACCTACAGTACCTGGGATCCTGGTGCGGTCCTGACACTAGAGCAACCGAATTGTTGGGATAGTGAGAGAACACCATACCCGGTACAGGGAGGGCCTGAATTTTTGGCCGAGGGATCTCTGCGATTTCTTCACTGGCCCAGAATGGATGCGATTGCGGTAGCAGCAATGGCAGGAATGCTTTTGTGCCCCAATAGGGGGATTGAGGCGAATTGTATCTTTCGCACATGATCATGTTGGGGTAAGCAAAGCCCATACTCATAATGCCGGTACCGGTTCTCGAGAATGGCTGCCTAGCCCACCATCTCATGTGCCTCAGGTAAAGACCCTTGACCACTCCCCAGGGAAGAATGTCTTGGTCAATCCAAGCGAGAGTACCCCAGAACGACCCACAAGCAAACTTGTAAGTCAAACTTCGACCAAATGGAAGAGCGGCCCCATCATCTCCAGACCAGTGGATATACTGGGGAACAAACTTCTCAATCCTCTTGCGGTAGACCTCGTTTCGTTTCTTGTCCGAAGGGTACAGTCTCATGTAAATGAGCTCGTAAATATGGAACGCCCAAGGGTTGTAATAATCAATTGCATGTTTGTCTGGACCATCTCCGTACCAGCCATCTTCCAAATAGTACTTCTCCATATCTTCCAGATGCTGCTCGGTCAGGGAATGATCATAGTCGGCACCAATTGTCTTCAGACCCAAAGCCAGCAATACCTGGAACCACTTCCAGTTGGTGGTGGGGTATTCTCGCTTACTTCCCTTGATCAAATAGACCTTCACGTTCTCCCTTTCTTTCTCCGAAAGGGGCTCATAGAATTTGTCTGGAATCAGGGTCAACGCAAGGCCCATGGCAGCGAACTCAACCAGCCGCTGCTCTCGGTCCTCAGGCTCTCCCCAGTACTCAGGATGATCCGGGTTAGTACCATTGGCAAGGCCACGATTGTACAGATCCCAATGGGCGAATTTTCCTCCTCCAGCAACGAATGGGACCAATCCCCACAGAGGTCGCGAGAATCCCTCTAGATCGGATCCCTCCATGTCGCAAAAGGCGCCGGTTTCCTCAATTCGCATCTTGGCGGCGCCAGGAGAAAACAAGGGCACCAAGGGTTCGAACAGCTTTTCGAATGCCTTTTCGACATCGCTGCGTGTCTCGAAAGGATTTCCTTCAAACGCCGAAGACATTTTTTACTGAATTGCTAGCTTAAAGAGAGTAATTTCGCTCTGCCAATATATATATATAGATGGCCCAGCCGCGGATGTGGGGGGATGTGGGGGATCTGCCGGGTGTCGAATTTACCCGATTTCTCGTCTCACATGCGACGAAATACAGTCTGCTAGCTATTACTGTCGTTGTCAAGTGGTCATCGCAGATTTAACTGAGCTCGTAATAGTAAGAAAATATGCTATTGTTTTGCCAATTCGTTTGAAAAGGGTCGTCACCTGAAATTTTTTTTTTTTTTCACTTTGATTGCGTATATTCTCCTCTACTACTACAAAAATTATACAAATTGAATTAATATACCAATCGAACCAAGGTACCAGTACCAAGATTCATGGAGAGGAAAATTGTGAAAAAAATCAGGAGACTCCATTGATTGTTAGGTTGTCGCCGTGCGCGGTAAAGCCGGTAGGTCACTAATCGGCGTGGTTTAATGAAAGTAAAGAATCAGAAATGAAAGAGCGAATAATAAATTCTTCGTTTGCTGATTTCCCCGGGGACCGAGAATCCGTATCCCTTGATAATTTGCTGTATTGGCCAAACAAATTGAGCCAGTTTGAGAGAGTCGGTTAGGGTCAAGACCCATTGAGACTCATTGAGACCACAAGAACCACGTGATCGCATTCCAGTGTGAATTCTCAATTCGGGAAAGAGCCATCTGAGGAACTCCCCGATTTTGGTGCACTGTAAAAAGACATGAGATGGTCGATATTCTCCGGTTTGGCAGAAGACACATGTTGTGTCTTCGTTGGAGAAAATCTCATTACTCAAATTTTTTTGGATTTTTGTTTTTGAAACCTTAAGATGATTATGAGCATTTAAAGCCTTATGAGCTGGCATTCTGGCGGAGTTGGTCTAAGGCGCAAGGTTAAGGTCCTTGTCTCTTCGGAGGCAATCCTGCTGGAGTCAGCCGCAAAAAGTGCGGCGAACTCCATGCATGACGACGATTTCTCGGGCATGCTAGTGTCAACCTAAAATCCAGACTCAACGGCGCGAGAGCCGAAACGACCCGCAGAAATCCACTGGAGTCATGAAAAATTGCCATACAGATCACCACTTGGTGCAAACACTGAATATTGAATAGGCTGCAACATTAATATATATTACCTATATCATTTTAAACCTTTCACTTGTCGCCACTACTTCTTCACGTAGCTGCTCTCAGGGGGTCCTAGATAGCTCTTCCTCACTCCTCCAAAGTCAACTACAACCTTTTGGAAGACAACGCCGGGTTCAAGAGCCCACAGGTTGAGTTCGTGCACTCCTGGGGCAATCGAATGCTCAGTCTTTCGCTGCCAGCTGTTGTCGGCCACTCCCTGTTCCCAATCGTCGGGCATCGACTTGCCCTTCTGCAAAGGTGCAGTCAATACCTCCTGAGCCTTGTCGCCGTCCACAGACACCGCATACTTCATTGGACGGTCATTACCTTTGAAGTTAAGGGACGGTGAGCAGTAGACAGTAATCTTGGCCTTGTCTACCTTCGAGAAGGACACAAATCGGTACTGCAACTTAGGCGAGCCTCTGGAGAGGTCCTGAGAAGGAGCCGAAACAGGAGACAAGGTGACTCCATCAGTATTTCTTCCAAGCCCCTTGATGGTAATGTACTCCACTCCGTTGGCGGCAGTCTTATGAGTGAAGCTTTGCGACTCGATACTCACATGGCCATCCGCCTCCACGAACCCTTCAAATGACTCAGGAATGACGGGCTTGTGGATTGGAACCAGCACATGGTGTCCACCGGCACTTTCGTAATTAAGCTTCCCAACTTCTTCCTCGGAGTTTGCAACTTGGAAGCTCAGCGAGCTCTCCAGCTTGGATCCAGAAGGAACCTTAGACCAGTCAATGCTGACCTCAGCTCGGGAGTCAACGTCGTCGCTTCCACTGACCACCCCAGAGCTGGGAATCACCTTAACAAAGTCATTCTTGGGAATGAGCGTCCAGAACTGCTTCTTGTCTTTCGGCAAACGGGCAAATATATCCACGTACCGGCTCTTGGGGCCATGGGGTTCCAATGGAGGCAACGTCAGCGTCGTTCCACTGAGCTCGTGATACACATCATCACCAGGAACCGAGGCGTATGAACCTTCGACTCCAAATGCCACTGGTCCCTTCACTCCAACTGCTGAATCCTGAACCCAGTGCAAAGGAGGAGCCATATCTCTCATAGGCTGCTGCCAATACTTGTATCCCAAATGAGGCTGTGACATCATATGGTTCCATTTACCACCGAGAAGGGAGTGGTATTCTTCTGCCACCTCCTTGTCGCGCTTAAAGTCGTCCAGAACCAACTGAGCAGTCTTGTTTGTAGTTGATCGCTTCTGCTCCGCGTACAGATGGTTTCGGGCGGCGTTGAAGTGGAGACGGTAAACCACCAGAGCTGCTTTAGTAGGATGAAGAATGAGCTGGAAGTAACTTGGCTTCTGTTCCTCAGGCAACAAGTTGTAAATTGCCAGTGCTCGGGCCTCCAACTTGGTCCATTCCTCTATCACATTCTCGGCTTCGCGGTAATTGACGACACTGTAAGTGTCCATGTCCACGAGCTCGTACTTACGACGAGCCGCCATCTGCGAATATGTGTTTGCAATGTCGGCAATCTCGGTTGCGTGTTCAGACCCAAACTCTTTGGTAGCCCATCCCAAAACCCAGTCCTCGATCTTTTCATAGGGCCATTTCTCAATGTCGTACGCTAGATCAAAAAAGAAGCTCATTGGCAACTCCTGCGGCTTGAGGTCTCCGACGTTGACAATCCACACCTTGTCCAGACCGCCATCGTGAGCAGCATGAAGCTGTTCCCACATTCGCTGCAGCGACACGGTATTAATCCACTTGTAATTTCGAGGATCTCCAACATAGTCAAAGTGATAGTATAAACCAGCACCTCCACTTCGCTTTCGTTCATCAGGCAGTACCACTCGTCTGAGATTTCCCCAATTGTCGTCGCACCATAGCAGCGTCACGTCGTCAGGAACAGACAGTCCATCCTCATAGTACTCCATCACCTCCTTGTAGATACACCACATTTGGGGGATGTCGGCCAGCTTCTTTTCCGGATTCACGTCACTCAGAATTTGGCGCTGAGTCTTCACCACATCCTCAATGGCCTTGATGGCTTCTTCCTTAGGCAGCTTCATCTCAAAGTCATCATACCCTCGCATTCCCAGGTTGTAGATGCCCTCATATGGCTTTGCTCGGTGAGCTCCAAGCGTGAAATAGGGTTCGATCTCCTTGCGGTTGATATCCCATTGCCACTCTCCCTTTCCAAATTTCTCCCATTCGTGAGTGGCTCGTAGCAGGGGCTCAGTATGACTCGTTCCCATCACCACTCCGTAGGCATCGGCGAGTGCCGGATTGGCTTCGTCATCAACATGGAACATGGAGCTCCACATGGCGGGCCAGAAGTAGTTTGCTCTCAATCGCAGCACCAGTTCAAACACTCTGGAGTACAGCTTGTGGTTGAACGGAGACCCCCACTTAGACACCTCGTAATTCTCCTTGCCCCAATTGAAAATACAGGGCTCCTCGTCGTTGATGAAGAAGCCTCGGTACTTGATCGAGGGACTCTTCTGAGTGGAGTGACCCGAAGCATAGATGGCGGAATGCTTCTTCACTGCCACGTCAGCCCACCAGTAGAAAGGAGACACTCCAATCTGCTGAGAGATTGTGTAGAGGCCGAAGATGGTGGCTCGTTTGTCACTTCCAGCAATCACCAGCGCCTTCTTGACTCCCTTGATCGGGTTCTCCACTACCACCGACACATGGGCTTCCCACTGTCCTTTAATAGACTCCACATTGATCTTTCCTTCAGTTGCTAACTGGTCAATGATCCGTGATGCTCCCACAGTTCCGACAATGATCTTAGTGTCCTCAATTGGGGTCTTAGTCTCAAACGGAGTTGAGAACGAGAACGGTCCCTTGGCCCGGTATTCGCCGCCGGTATGGGTATCCGGAGTGAAGTATTCGTACTTGCCAGTCTTCTCAGTCGCTCCTTGTACATTGACGTCGAGCTTTGTTCCCGTGACCTTGCCCAAGTCATCAGCCAAGTCACCAGCGGCGCGGATCACTCCCCAATGTTCGTGACCATCGAGCAAGATAGATCCTTTGACTCCGCCAATTTGGATCCCGCCTTTGTAAATTGGTCCCACAGTGGCCATGATGGTAAAGTTGGATGAAAAGTCTGTCTTTGGATCTGGTTGCCAGTGCAATGCCAGTTTCCGAAGCTTCTGCCTTCTCCGGACTATGATATATGGCCCCAAGTGTTTGCACGGTTGACGAACCGGCTAAACTCGCCGGGTCCGCATGTAGGATCGGTGGGGCGCAAGGAGCCGGAATTTTTCCTTTTACCGGCTAAATTGTCCACTTCAACCGTTCTACGTGTGGGGGAATGCCGGGAAGAGACAATTCTTCTTCACCAACCACAGCCTTCATGGCAGCAGCATCTCGACCAATGGCATACTTGGCATACAACTGGTTGGACACATCACCGTGATCCTTTCGAGTCATGTTCTCACCAATAGCACAATTCACCAACCGCGACAATGATGGCAAGACATTGATTGGTGGATAGATACCCCTGGCCCATTATTTTGTACCTGCCCCACTATGTCCCGCGATGCCCTTGGCAATGCCCTTGGCATTAATTTGGCGCCCCCACACGAATCGGCTAATTTCCAAACGCCCTTGGTTTGTCTGTCAGGCCCATCG